>JBBPBX010031214.1:0-34674 GCA_038048925.1 Garcialebias charrua | reverse complement strand
ACATTCTGTATAAAAAAACCATTTTGCATGTAATATGAAAAGTAAAAAAAAACATAAAATGAAAGGTGGCAGAAAGAAGAAGAAATCTTATTTTATCTGCCCCTTTTTCCAAAACAAAAACAAAATCAATTCAAACAACCGATTCAAACAATACTTGTCAATGAGTAATCGAACCAAAAGAGTAACTCATCATTACAGATCTAAAGATTTCTAGTACAATAAACAATTAAGCTGAAAATTTTAGTATTTTGTTAACAATTTAGTTTTGATCTTTTTTTTTAAACACAAGCACTGATTTTGCATTTTTAACTTCATTTCCTAAACCATTCCACAAATCAACTCCCTGTATTGAAACAGACCGTCCCTTTAAACTAGTTCTGTACTGAGGTTTTGCAAAAATCTCACTTCCCTTATAAGACTATAACAGCTCCTTCTCTTTATAAAAAGCATTTGAACGTTGGAAGGCAGTACGTTATTATGAGCTCTACTCTATACATTATCAACAAAATATTATAGTCCACTAAATCATAAAACTTCAGCAACTTAAGTTGGTTAAATAAAATATTTGATGGATAATATGATAATATTGTTTGAAATTTGACAATAATTAGTAATTATTGTAAAATTTAAGAAGAAATGTTGCTTAATTTTTTTTGTGTATAGTACCTTTTTTTCGGGCACCGCATGGCAGTATACGACTGTATGAACCAAAGGATGGATAGTGAGGGAGCGAGCAGCGTGTCTCTTTAAGAAAAATGGGAGGGAGGCCCTTTGACGTGACATGGGCTGTCTCTCCTTCCTTTATTTGGTTCTCAACATTGCGGACGCTCTGTGTGGTTTAACCTCTTTAGCATAGCATTTTTCACTCAAAGCTAAGAAAAAAAACAGTAAACAAGTTCTCAGCTTGTTTTATAATAATAATAATAATGAATTCAATTTATAATGCACTTTTCATTAATAAAAATCTCAAATTTTTACAGTTTGTTTACCCGAGGTTAGCCTGTTAGCTTAACTTCTCAGCTTAGCTGCTTTTAACAAAAAGCAAAAACACGGTTAAAACAGATTTTAAAGGAAAGAGAAAGTGAGGGGTCAGTGAAGAGAACCAGAGTTGAGTATTTTGTCATCCAGTGTCTTCAGTAGAAAGAGACACGAAGAAGCGATAAAGCCGATAAATGAAAATGAGGTCGATAATTTTCATTCATCATGCAATTAATTGATTTATTGTTTATCGCGATAGGCCTAGTAGAATGTTACCTTAAAAGACGATTTACATAATATTAAAGCTACAAATAAAACGACAAATGAAGAGTAAACAGCAAGGCTTTTTGGAGGAACACCTTTATATTTATAAAAACACTAAATAAGGTTAGACTGCTTTAAAAAAATCACTGTTAAACAAAAACAATGTTTCAAAGTGTTGTTGCGTGAAGTTCCATTTGTTGTTGTTTAAAAGCCACCTGAGCAGGTGTGCTCACACAGTATTTGTTGTATTAATATTGACATTTCTTCAAGTGTTTGTTTTTAACGTGAACAAATCGATTTGAATCCCCTCTCCGGTTTCTTCAGGTCAGTAACGAAGCCACCTATCAGGAAGTTGTTCGAGCCACTTGTGGGAAAGTTACAGGCATCTTGTGTGACGTAGCCATCGCAGTCTACACGTTTGGAACATGCATCGCGTTCTTCATCGTCATCGGAGACCAGCTGGATCGCTGTAAGTGTTTTCGCTGAGCCGTGAAAGACGTCTTGTTGGTCCCATTCAGAGAGGAAACACAGCTTGTGTTCTTAACTACTAAAACGGTGTGTCGATGTTTAGTGTAACACATAAAAAGTGTGGTTTAGTCAATGAAGAGGGCAAAGAGCGTCAGGAATGAGTCCGCTCAGCGTTTTCTCTGTCAGCGTCTCTCATGTGACTCTGACGCATTCTTCCTCTGAGATGCTGACTCAGAAGAAATCCTGCTTGCTCCGTTTCCTGTTTGCTTTTTTTTGTTTTGACTGAAATAAATGAAATATTATGCCTGCCGTCATGAAACTCGAGACATTATGTAAATGCTTTTTTTGCTTGTCTGTTAGCAAAATATCTCGCAAACTACAGGACAGATTTGAACAAAAAAGTTCCTGGAGAAACTTTGGCAGGGACTGCCAGGCTGCTGCCGATTTTAATTGTTGATTTGACAGTAATATATGTTTGGATTCGCTCTCAGCTACCACTATACCAAATTTCATCTGAATCGCTCTAAAAATGGCTGAGCTATTTTTTTTTTTCTCTTTTAGCTAAGGCGGCCATGTTGGATTTAATGTATGTTTTTCAGTCAGAATCTATTAGGGATCACTCTCAGCTATCAATATGCCAAATTTCTGCTCAGTATCTTTAAAAATGGCTGAGTTATCATATTTTTTTTCTTTTTCGTAAAGCGGCCATCTTGGATATTTGCTTTTCACTAGAAATGTAAAACAAGTCGCTCTCAGCTACAACCATACTCAATTTCCGCTCAGTATGTCAAAAAGTAACCAAGGTATAGTCAATTTTATGTTTGTTGACGTAGCTGTGGCAGCCATCTTGAATCAAAATGGCTCCAAACGTTAATCAGTTCTAGAGATTTATCTGATTATTACTTTCTGTGACTTTCAAACATGTCCAACAGTGAGTTTCTGTTTTCTTCAGGGACCTCCACACTGTAAGTTATGTGACTCGACAGCAGCCGTTAGTGTGAGGAGTGTTCTCCCATTCGTTTCCTATGGGGAAATATGGCGTCTGTGTTAGCAAAATATGTCGCCATGGTAACTCCGACTGCCAATAAAGTAATAGCCCTAATCTCAAGATCGAGACAGTCGTTTTGAGATAACTTTTGTGTGGGTGCACGTTGTGGTTTGAGCCGCATTAACGGTGATAGAGAAACACTTATCAGGTGTAGAATAATAAGTGGCTAGTCTCAAAGTAGTTCCTGGAGTTGGGGAAATATGGCATCTTTGTTAGCGAAATACATCACCATTGTAAGTATGATTGCCAATAAAAGTCGTAGCTCCCTTCTTGGTGCCGAGCTGTCATTTTGATATGTCCACATTGTGGTTTGGGCCGCATTAACAGCGATAGACATCTAGAAGCTCTCATGAGGTGTAGAATAATAGGTGCCTGCCATGCATTGCAATGGCAGTCCCCAATGAAACTCTCAGAAGGAATTCGTTGGACGCACAGAAAACAAAAGTGCAAAACAAAACTCAGTCAGTTTTTCATATAAGGAGTTAAAACTTGGTGTGGTAGTAGCTGAGAGTCATCCACGTTGTGTAACCCGAGGACTCGCAGATTTCAGGACATTTTTTTTTTTCAAACTTCCGCATGCAAGGCTGTCTGCGATGTCCTTCGAGGAATTCTACCTTTTAACGGTTTATTGAAACAAGTCATCATCTGCACGTCATTCACAGAAGATTTGGTTATCTGCTGAGTTTTACCATCTCCTAAAGACCGTGTGTTTCCTGTTTCCATTTCAGTGATCGCTGCCGTGGCTCATCACACCGACGGCAACTCCGGCGGTCCCTGGTACGCGGACCGAAAGTTCACCATCGTCGTCACTGCTGTCCTGGTCATTCTTCCTCTGTCCATCCCCAAAGAGATTGGTTTTCAGAAGTACGCCAGGTACAGGATTCTTTCACGGAACAGGTTCTGACACGGAAATGTATTTTTCCGTTTTCACTTGATGGTTGTGTTTGCTGTTGCAGCGCTCTGAGTGTGATGGGAACCTTTTACGTCACTGTTGTGGTCATTGTGAAGTACATCTGGCCAAGCAAAAGCATGTCTCCAGATTATGTTCTGAGCAGGTAAAGCTGCACATCTTTCAGCCCGGCTGCCTTCACGGACATGACCGTTAGCTTGGTTTAGTTGTTGAAACCGTTGTTTTTGTTACAGCTCTGCTTCCTGGACTGCGGTTTTCAACGCGATGCCCACCATATGCTTTGGTTTCCAGGTATCTCCTGATCACGGTAAACTGACTTTCTGACGTGACTAACTCTGACGAAGCGTTCTTCTCTCTGCAGTGTCATGTCAGCTGTGTGCCGGTGTTCAACAGCATGAGGAGGAAAGAGATCAAGCCGTGGGGATTTGTGGTCACACTCGGCATGATAATCTGTCTTTTTGTTTACACGGGGACAGGTACATGACCCTATAAACAAATGGGTTTGAGTTTAGATTATGTTGACAGTGACAGTGGTTGTTCACGTGTTTAGCCATTTATTTGTGACCAGGCGTCTGCGGGTACCTGACTTTTGGCTCCAGTGTGAGTCAGGATGTGCTGATGTCGTACCCTTCTGATGACGTCGCCGTGGCCATCGCAAGAGCTTTCATTGTCGTCTGCGTGGTCACCTCGTACCCCATTTTACACTTCTGCGGCAGGTAAAAATGCTCTTAAACCGTAGCCCAGTGAATGCTAACAACCCAACAACACCTCTTTGTTATTCTGTAAATTTACTTGTGACCAAAATCTTCACCTTTAGTTGTCGTTTTAAAGCAAACATCAACAGAAGTTGAAGATGCTGATTACCGTATTTTCCAGAGTATAAGTTGCATCAGTCAAAAAAAGCATAATGAAGAGGGAAAAAAAAAACATGTATAAGTCGCTTCGGCATATAAGTTGTATTTATTATATGTCACCACTGACTAGGGGTGTAACGATACACAAAACTCACGAGACGAGACAAATCACAGATCTCGCGAGAACGAGACGAGATTTTAACATTAGTTCAAGAAAACTTCAAAGATCGGTTTTATGCCGCAAAAAGGCTTTTATTCTGTTTTAACATGTATTACAAACCCAACTGATGTCTTCATTTTACTGATTGAATCTCCTTAGACCTTAGAACGTTCAACTTTGTTTAAAAAAAATAGATATTCACGCAGGACTTTCCAAAAATTGAACATAAATATCCGCATCAGCACTGAATCTGCCAAGTACCCTCTCGAATCTGCAGCCGTCACTCACCAGTGTTGCCAGATTGGGCGGTTCACCGCGATTTTCCTTCTGACTTTTGCGGGTAAAGAGTGCTTTGGGTGGGTGGGACTCTATCTGGCAACACCGGTCACACCGGTGTTTACGCGTGTGTCTTTACATTCGGGGCAGCGTCGGCAGCGCCGGGACCCTCCATCAATGTAGAGGCGTCTGCGGCACCGGGACCCTCCATCAGTAGTTGGGGCGTCTTCTATAGCAACTTCATCCGGCGAAGCCATGCTGTCCGTGACGCTGACTTGCTAGGGGCTCTGCTAGCGCTAGCATTAGCGTCTCGCGAGACAACGTTACCTCTCAACGAGAGATATCGCGGGAGTTTAATATCGCGAGATCTCGTACAACGAGATCTCGTTACGTGCCTACCACTGACCCATCGCTTTTATTTAATGGTCAAAACAGCTTCATTTTGCCTGGCTGGTGCGGTGCCATC
Source organism: Garcialebias charrua (assembly GCA_038048925.1). Classification (NCBI taxonomy): domain Eukaryota; kingdom Metazoa; phylum Chordata; class Actinopteri; order Cyprinodontiformes; family Rivulidae; genus Garcialebias; species Garcialebias charrua. The sequence goes on along the minus strand of JBBPBX010031214.1, from coordinate 29,250 downwards.
CATCCTTCCATCCATGCATCGCGCCTGGTGCTGCTAGCTTTCCTGTGTTCCTCACCTGCACCAGCTGAGTGAAGTGAGTGCACAAGGGAGGACTCGCTGTTGCAGTTCTTCGAAATTTAACAAGATTAACATTTAAAAACTATTATTTTGCTCGATATTATAGTAAAGGTGTGTCTCAGTTTAACTTTTCCTTAATAAATGCACTTTAACGAAAGTGGCTCGCGGCTCTACAGCATCCCCCCTGCCCGCACCTCGCTGCTTCCCGGGGCTGTGGATCACGCGGCTTGTTGCCCCCTTCCTTCCCATTTCGGCGGTGGAGGAACGCTGTAGAGCTCGCAGCCGGAACTGCAATGATTGGATGGATATGCTGGTGAAGATTCTCAGTCATCCAGGACATGATGAAATCAAAAAAAGGCGGACATGATAAAATCAAAAAAAGGCGTTCAATACAGAAACAACTGGACTTTGTTTGTAACAGAAGACGTTTCGCTTCTCATCCGAGGAGCTTTCTCAATTCAAAGAGAAGAGTTGGAAGTAATGCTTTAAAGGCTGAGAGAAGACACACACACACTTGGATTGGATGGATAGATTGATGGTGCACCGCCGCGGAACCTTCTCGTACCTCTAAATGTTAATGTTTACGCTGGTTTATATCAGAATGAATGAACATTTCAAGTGTCAGTCAAAAATTGTGTTATAAATATGGGGGAAAGTATATAAGTCACTTTGTTGCAGGACTTGCAAATGTATGTGACAACCTGCAACTTATACGCCAGAAAATACGGTAAGTTACTTTCCCGTGCAGCCTCTTTTTTTTTTTCTCTAGTCAGAGAAACCCTGTTCATGCTGACACAAAGAATATGTGAGCTTCACTCAGTCAGGATCACCAGCAGGAAGATTAGTGGCTGTGGCTCAGAAAAGTTTGGATATTTCAAAGTTTCATTTGGAGTCTGAGCCAGCTTCGGGCAATCCAAACATCTGATCAGAACAGTTTAAGACATCTTTGAATGTTCTTGTTACTGAGGTGACATTAACCTCCTTTATACTGATAATAAACAACAGGTTTAAAGTGTGTGTGACAGGATTTTTGAACTTTGCATAAAATGGCACAACATATTCATTCATTCATTCAACCTTTATTTAGTCAGGTAAATCTCATTGAGCCTCGAGGGCTCATTTACGAAAGCGACCTGCTACAAACTAAAGAATGATGAACAGCAATGATACAAATACATTGAACAATAAACAAAAGAAAAGTAGCAAAAACTAGCGAACATTATAAGGTAGATGTACAAAATCAAAAACAGGAACATATCTGCATTGGTTTTTGCCAGGATTCCAACAGATTCTGAAAATCATTTAGAGAGGTCAGGGCCGAGAGCTTCAGATCTTTTTGTAAGATATTCCAGGAAGCATATACAGTATATACATATATATATATACAGTATATATATATACAGTATATTTTATCATTCAACTACAGTATGTTCGTTGTTGCAAACAAATTATAAATTAATGAAAATTTGTTTCAAAGTGAGTTTAAAATTTGCACTGTTTCTTCACAGGACATCCGGGTACTTCACAATGCAATTTCTGTGACATAGGTGCAGGAATGTCGGTCAGTCTGCGTCTGCTAGCCTAGCATAACGCATATGTCTGCAAGTTAGCCTATTTTTTTTTTATAACTTGAAAAATGCCGTTACGTTGTGTCGCATTTGGGTGTTCTAATATCATCAGTGAACAAGTGAGCCTTTTCACTTTCCCAAAAGATGAAATACTTCGTCAAGACTGGACAAAACAAACAAAGCTGTCCCCCTCGGAGCCCCACTCGCTCCACCTGAGAGCCCCCCTCACTCCACTCGAACGGTAAGGCAGAACCTGCTGTTTCTTGTTCAACCCCCTGAACTAACTTCGGCTTCTCAAACTGAAGACAAATCGCTCAAATCTAAACTTAGATTGCTAAATTTGTCGGTTTCTATATTGTGCGCCATTGTTATTTAAAAGGGCCGTTCTAGGAGACGTTCCTGTACCTACGTCACAGAAATTGCATTGTGAAGTACCCGGATGTCCCGTGAAGAATCACAGCACGAATTTTAAACTCACTTTGAAACTAATTTTCATTAATTTATCATTTTGTTTGCAACAACGAACGTAGTTGAATGATGCAAGATATATACATGTATGTTGTGCCATTTTATGCAAAGTTCAAAAATCATGTCACACACACTTTAAGAGTCTTTCCTCTGTAGTTCTGTAATTATTTATCCTGATGCATGCTCAATAATCCAGGTAGAAAAATCTAAAAAAAAACTTAAGTCTGGTCCTCTGGATATTTAAAAAAAAAAAAAACAAAGCAAACAAAAAAGAAATGTGATGTCACATCACTCTTTACGTGCATTCCTGTTGATGAAGCAGTAGAGGTGGTCTGTTTAAGGTTAAAATCAGACACCACTCTGAACAGCAGGACCACACTTTCCACAGAGCAACTGTGTCAACTCTTGAAACTGTGCCTGCAGTCAACCTACTTCACATATGGGGAGCAATATTATAGGCAGAAACATGGGTGTGCTATGGGGTCTCCAGTTTCTCCTATTGTTGCCAACCTGTACATGGAGGAGGTAGAAAAGAAAGCCTTGACGTCCTTTTCAGGGAGACCACCAAGTCATTGGTTCAGGTATGTTGACGACACCTGGGTTAAAATTAAATCTCAGGAAGTCCAACATTTCACTGATCACATCAACTCTGTGGATAAATATATCAAGTTCACACGAGAAGATGTAAGAAATGGCAGGTTGGCTTTCTTGGACTGTGAGGTCTCAGTTTCTGATAGAGGAAATTTGCAAACTGAGGTGTACCGCAAACCCACCCACACAGACCAGTATTTACAGTTTGACTCCCATCACCCTCTGGAGCACAAGTTAGGAGTCATCAGGACTCTGTATCACAGAGCAGACAGCGTCCCCACTAACTCAGGAGCCAGACAGAAGGAGAAATCACACACAAAACAGGCTCTAGAGAAATGTGGATATCCTAACTGGGCCTTCCTGAAAGCAGAGAAGAAACCCAAACAGGACTCCAGCCAGCCATCAGGTGAAAAGAAGGAACCCAGACCAGTGGTCATTCCATATGTTGCGGGAGTTTCAGAGACATTGAGACGTTTATTTTCTAAACACAACGTCCCAGTGGCTTTTAAACCCCAAAATACATTACGGCAAAGACTGGTTCATCCCAAAGATCCAGTCCCCCGGCACAAACAGAGTAATATTGTGTATGCTGTTCAGTGTCAGGAGGGCTGTGATCAGTCTTATATCGGGGAAACTAAACAGCCACTGGCCAAAAGGATGGCCCAGCACAGAAGATCAACATCATCAGGTCAGGACTCTGCGGTCTACACTCATCTCCAGGCCAGCGGTCACTCTTTCAGGGATGAAGATGTTCACATCCTTGATAGAGAGGAACGATGGTTTGAGAGAGGAGTAAAGGAGGCCATCTTTGTGAAAAGAAACCGTCCATCATTAAACAGAGGTGGAGGCCTCCGGGTTCAACTGTCCCCCTCTTACAATGCTGTTATTGCTAGTATCACTCAGCCCTCTGTGAATAGCAAACAACCATCAGGGTGCTAACGATCCATCGTTAGGCTGATGGTCCTCCTTGATCATGTGAGCAGCTGGTTTCGGCTGTCATCAGCCAACTGGTTGATCCACTGTGAGAGGGTGCTATTTATAAGACTGAGCTGAATACAGCACCTCAGACTGAGGAAGTCTTTTGGATGAAAGCCAAAACGTTTCTACAATTTTTTTTTTTTGAATGTCCAGAGGACCAGACTTAACTTTTTTAGATTCTGTAATTATTGTTCGACAGTTTGCGCAGCCTTTCTTCATGATAACCACGTGTGATCATGTGACGCCGCAGAGCCGTCGTGGAGGGACTTTGGCTGCGTTTCCGAGGCGAGCAGGTGGAGGTTTGCGTGCGGCGCGAGCGCCGGAGGAGGATCCTGCAGACGGTGGTGTGGTTCGTCGTCACCCTCGTCCTCGCGCTCTTCATCCCCGACATCGGGCGTGTGATCTCGCTGATCGGAGGGCTGGCAGCCTGCTTCATCTTCGTCTTCCCAGGTAACGCCGTGCACGGTCTGGGGTTAACGTGTGCACGTCGCACTGCAACGTCAGCTCAGTGTTTGTTTCACTCCGCAGGGTTGTGTTTGCTGCAAGCCAAACTCTCAGAGACAGACGTCCGAAGTGCCAGGTGAGGCTGCTCATGTTCTGAAGAACATTTACAAAACGATTATGAACGTTCTCTTGGTAAAGCTCACAGATAACTTGTGTAAGGCTGGTGTGTGTTGCTGCGTCTAGCTGCTGACTTTGATCAGCATTTTGCTTTCGTAAAAATTAGGGATGCACCGATCCACATTTTCTTACTTCCGATCCGATACTTAACTCTGGTTATCTGATACCGATCCAGTTCCGATATCATCACGTGTGTTACACCATATTCTGTGCCTACCGTCTTAACATTGTGTGAGTTAAACCCAGTGAAGACACTCGGAGCCTCACAACAGGAAACACCCAAACTTTAATAGCACACAAGAGGCAGGTCTATATCACAGACGTCCATCTCACTCATGGTGCGGCCGGAACACTAGCATACCGCTAAGCATTATGGGAAAGACAACACAGTCCACTTCCCATATATATTCACTGATAAAATCTTGGAGCTATTGGAAAAGAGTTTTAATAAAAACGTTTTTTTTGTGTGGAGACTTTAATATTGATCTGGGAAATAAAACAGATTCAAATAACATCAATACATTTATAAATTCAATGTATAGTTTAAATCTGTATCCGTTGATCAAAGCCAACAAGAATTACAACTCATAGTGCCACAATCAAAAACGAAACTTAAAAACAGTGGGGCAGTCAACCACCCCGCACCGCCCGTGGTGCTGCGTATTAGGTTTAGTTTTAGAGATACTTATGTTTATAGTTTTTTTATTAGGTTTAGAGATTCATATTTTTTGCTTTTTGTTTGTGAAACAAGATCAGAGGAAGCTGTTTCTGGTTCGGTCGATTGAACACGTTGTTACACTATATTATGTGACCTGCAACAGTGCATGCAACACCACCGCCTATGGTCACAATATACTGTAGCGGTTAAGGGGAGTGGACTGTGTCGTCTTTCCCATAATGCTTAGCGGTATTTTAGTGTTCTGGCTGCACCATGAGTGAGATGGACGTCTGTGATATAGACCTGCCTCTTGTGTGCTATTAAAGTTTGGGTGTTTCTTGTTGTGACGCTCAGTGTCTTCATTGGGATTAACTCACACAATGTTAAGACGGTAGTCACAGAATATGGTGTAACACATGTGCTCTCCATACGTGCATCATGGATCGGAAATATCGGCAGGTTGGATCGGAAAATCCGATATGTAAATTATGCTGTACATACCAATACTGGATCGGCCCCATCCCTAATAAAAATGTGGACTAACCTGCAATTGCATCACTGTCATTGTGACAAAGGCTCTTCATAAACTGAAAATCTTTGCCTAAAAGGATTTTAAAAGGTCTCTTTGAATCATTAACTTGTCTTTTTTTTTTTTTTTTTTTTTTACAGTTGGCATGGATTGGTGGTCTACAGTGTCGCCATGGTTACCCTTGGTGCTTTCATCTTCGGCCTCACCACATCAAACTCCATCTATAAGGATGTGGTCAACTAAGAATGGCTCCGGTGGCGGGGTCAGGACCGTTCTGCTGCTCGGGTCGGCGGATGAGAAGAAGCATCTCATCGTCATCTTCATGAACCAGGAAGAACCCACGCAACGCTGGATTCCAGACTTCACTTCCTGTTTTTTAGTTGTTTTAAAACGGTTCCCGAGGGAAACAGGCGGGCTTCTCCTGTCCCCGGAAGCACAGAATCAATCCGGTCTGCGTCGTTAAAGGACTTTGTGTACAAAGATCTTAATCAAATTGATTTACTTATAAAATTGTACCAATTTGTGAACTTTAACCTGCATGTGAATGTTTCCCACAGAAAATGCATGTGCTGGTTCTCATGTCTTGGCCAGTAATCGAACCCAGGAATGGATTTATGGCTTTAATAATTTATCAACTCGAGTTAAAGATCAAGCAATATTTTACCTCACATTGAACATTTTGTTATCATCACAGGGCTGCGGAGACCAAACCTGACTGGGAACAAAAATGTGAACACTAATGTGTGACGTTTAAAACTGATGGAGTGCTTTTTGTAATTGTGAAGGAGACTCTTCGAGGCTTTGACTTTGAATTCATACACATCAGAACAAAGCTGCACGGGTTAAAGGTGTGTAATAATTACCTGTCAGACAGGAAGTGCACGTCTGGATCGGTGCAGGAAGTTAAAACTCGTTCAGGAACAAAAGCAGGCGTCAGAATCTGACAAGTTTACAACCAAGTCAACGAGAGGAGACGAAGAGGAACTTTTCTTTTTGTTACTTTCGTACCTCAAACACTAAGATTTACAGAGAACTGCTCAACTTTTGTTTTTAATTCAAACTCAGCATTTCCCAGTTCAGCTGCACGAGAACTAAAGTCAATTTTCAGATAAAATCCTGCAATCTGGACGGATTAGATCCGTAAACAGCCATTAGTGTTGACGGTGTTTTGATTTACCGGTAATGTTTGCACATATTTGTGTTTCCTGCCTCATAATCAAGTGAAACGCTTTAATTTGAAGGACAGAAAAGACACAGGGAATTTTTTTTTAATCGTTTCTGAATAAATGTAAGAGGTGCTGCAGTCAGTAAATGTTGGTTTTGTTTAAACATTTTTTGTAATCAGTGTTTGAACCGTTGGGTGATCAATACGTTGCAACATGTTTTTTTAAATACATTTTGTCTTTGCTGCAGGCGGCTGCAGAATGATCTGTCGTCTTTTTGAGTGTCAACGTTCATCAAATATGAATCCAGACTCGCACGTTCAGTAACTCTCAAACAATTTAAAGACTCTCGTTGATGAGACTTGAAGCAGTGAGTTGCAGTAAAAGAAGAAATAAGACATTTTGAATTTTAAAAATCCAAAGAACATTTATTAAAAATAAAGTGGCGTTGACAGATATAAACAGTCAGTTTGGATTAAAGGCTCCACCAACAAAACGTTTGCCTCAAGTGGAAAAGGCAGTTGTATATTCACACAATCAGTTGTTTCAGACACATTTAATATTTAAACATCTGTTAGGTTGTAAACCTGTTAATAAATTCAGTTTGCAGCGAGAGCTCCCAGACAAAAACTAAATGTTGAACATCAGCTGAGCAGACGCGCTAAACTGAAACTATGACACCAGGAACAAACTGTTAAACTAGTCAGTTCCCTCCAGAAGTCCCTTTTTAATAATGATAATGAATTCAATTCATACCGCACTTTTCATTAATAAAAATCTCAAAGTGCTACTGCTTCAATTAAACAGCGTTCATTAATTAATTGTCCTTCAGCTCCAAAAACATCAAGTGATGTTCAGTCAGAAGACTGAGTTAGAAACATCTGGATATGGATCCTCTTCTTATTTATGTATCTGTTTATTTATTTAACATTGGCAGAGGTGTGCAGCTTTGTTAAACTTGTTTTTTTTTAGCTCCAGCTAAAAGCCTTAAAACCAAAAAAATAAAAGCGTGCTCGTCTCACCGACGGCATCGTTTAAAAAAGGAGATTTTCTGAAACTGATTAAATTTATCGTTCCAAACAGCAGAAACAGAAATGTCAGAACTCCCCAGAGATTTAGGTCAAAGAGGAAGACGAACCTTCCAGAAGAGTTTTTCCCTGAGAGTACGCCGGCGGCGGCGGCGGCGCTCCATCGGGGCTCCATCGGGGCTCAGTAGGAGCCGTTTGTTATGAAGGACTGGAACATGTGGAGCGCTGGACCAGGAGCCCACTGAGGAACCATGTGACCCGCGCCCTGAAACATGAAGATTATATTTTAGATTTCACCACCTCCCTGAGCTGAGGACAGCTTTTGAACGCCCACCTTTACAGACAGGAACGTGATGTTTCCAAACTGCTGGTAGAAACCAGCGACCTGGTCATCGTGGGTCCACTTTTGGTACTTGCTGGTTTCCTGGAAACATTTTTAGGAACATTTAAAGCTGGGATACAACCCCACACGCAAACCTTTTTTTAATAACCCAGTTTCAAAGCTTTATAAAGAAACCTTCAGCTTTATTGATATTTTCAGGGTTTGCCAAAACCCAACTACGTATTGAGAAAAGAGTTTTGGAAGTTCAATCATCCAGGTAGATAACAACAAAAAAGAGTTATAGTTTACTCTGAAGCATTTTCAAATCTAAATGTTTTATTTTAAAATGTGGTTTACGCACATAAGAGCCAAGGACTCCTATTTTTCTAATTTTAGGTTGAGTTATTTCAAGATATGGTATTTTTACGCTGTATAAGTCGCACCTTTTTGCAAAAAATTTCAAGTCCAGCGACTTATGCACCAAATTGACTAATATACGTCTTTCCCCATATGTATAAACCAATTTTTGCCTGAGATCTGACGATCTCTTTCATTCTGACATGGAAAATATTGAACACTACCATTTTCAGCCACTAGAGGGCCCTCGAGTTATATGGCAAGCAAAGTGTCTCATTAATAGGTAAAAGTGGTTATTAATGGAACACTTGGCTTGCCATACAGAGCCACCTTCCTCTTGCTCCAGAACTCCTGGAGCAAACGTCAAATCAGCTGCATTTCGTCGCGCCGCCCAGGCGAAATGCAGCTGATTTGACCGTTAAAGTGCATTTATTAAGGAAAAGTTCCACTGAGAAACACCTTTACTATAATTTCGAGCAAACAAACATTTGTTTTTAGGTGGTGATCTTGTTAAATTTTGAAGAAATGCACAGCGAGTCCTCGCTCTGCGCGCTCCCGCAGCCACGAATCGGCTTTTAAAATGCAGCCGATTTGAACATCAGCGTGTAATTTGTTAAGGAAAAGTTCAACTGAGACACACCTTTGCTATAATTTTGAGCAAATAATTGTTTTAAGTGTTAATTCTGTTAAAGTCCTCCTGTGCTCGCTCCTGCGGTCGCCATTTGGCAACCAATCGATTTTTGGCACATCGGCCCACATTTCCGGGTTGTCAGTGGTGACGTGTAACAAACGTGACGCGTCAGTGGTGACACATAATAGATGCGACTTATATGGAGAAGTGACTTATTTATGTTTTTTCCCACTTTATTAGACATACATGTATTTAGACTGATGCAACGTGTACAGCTGTGTGACGTATACGGCAGAGAGTACGGAAATTCACAATACAATTGTTGTGCCGCATTTGATTTATTGTGTTGATATCTGGGGTAAAGCTTGAAAACTGCAACCAAGTCTATTTTTATTTTACAAAAAAGAGTTATAAGTGTTCTCAAAAAAGCATTATCGACATCCTTCTAGTATTTTGTTTTATCAACTGAAAATTCTTAAGTTTTATGATCTGGTGGATTACAATATTCTATTACCGGTACTTATGTACAAGGCTCAGAATCAAAATTTACCATCGAACATACAAGTGTATTTTGTTAAAAGGAATAGTTGTTATAATTTAAAGGGAACAGATATATTTGTAAAGACGAGGTATAGAACAAGTTTAAAGGGTAGGTCTACTTTAATGAAGGGAATTAAGTTTATGGAATAGTTTGGATAATGATACAAAAAAGGAAAAATCATTGGTTGTATTTAAGAAAAAGATCAAGAATGTATTGCTGACGAGATATATTTAAGTTGGCTAATATTAAAGCTCCACTGACATGTTCTTTTAACTTTTCAAAAAATGGCACAACATATATAAATATTAAGATAGACCTCTGACCGTTTTTGCTAAAATAATGTTAAATGAATGAAAATTTCTCTCAAAATAGTTTAAAATTAGCGCCGTTTTTTTAGACCGTAAATCCGGATCTTCCGGTCACGTGTCAGCATTCCTGTTTCTGACGTCACGTCCGATACTGAACTCTGCTCAAACGACAAAAATATAGACGCATCCGTCGAATTTAGCCATTTAAAACTACATTATAGCGAAGCCAAATCGCTATAATGTAGTTTTAAATGGCTAAATTCGACGGATGCGTCTATATTTTTGTCGTTTGAGCAGAGTTCAGTATCGGACGTGACGTCACAAACAGGAATGCTGACACGTGACCGGAAGATCCGGATTTACGGTCTAAAAAAACGGCGCTAATTTTAAACTATTTTGAGAGAAATTTTCATTCATTTAACATTATTTTAGCAAAAACGGTCAGAGGTCTATCTTAATATTTATATATGTTGTGCCATTTTTTGAAAAGTTAAAAGAACATGTCAGTGGAGCTTTAAGGAATTATAATGAATAATTGTGATAAGTTTTGTGGTTTGTTGTGTTATGTATTGTTTGAATTGATTGTTTTGAATTGATATTGTTAAGAAGGGGCAGAAATGATAAGAATTCATTCTTCTTCTGCTGCCTTTCATTTTATAGGTATTTTATTTGTTTTGAACATGTCTTGTTTTAATTGAAATGAAATGAATGAATAAGCAAACAAAACATTTAAATGTTTCAGAAACCATCTGAGCATCACCATCTCAATGACCAACACTTTGACCTGAGACTCTGCATCAGGAAACTGCACGTCCATTTACCTCCAGACATGTGTGCATTTAGAGCAGCATTCAATTTAATTCAATTAATTTTCATTTCACTCGATAGTCGCTGAAGACTTTGAGACTCCGAGTCCAGAGAGACTATCGGAGCCAAACGATCTTTATGAAGATGTGAGTTCAGCAACACTAAACTTTGTAAGGACTTGCATCTCATCAGTGCAAGTTTTCATTTTTAATCAATTTGATGAAACTAAACCTTAACTGCAAAACTTGGGGGTAAAATGAAGTTGATTCAAATTTTACAAATCCCAGTGTTTCTCGAGTCACAGCTACCTTCATGCCGAGGTCCTCCACGAACCACTGATCTCCCAGGAAGTTGCAGGCCATGTCCGTGTCCCCGTTGTAGACGAGCGCCCGCAGGTCGAGCGAGAGCAGCTTCAGATACACGTCCTTCATCGTCGAGTACAAAGACACGTACTCGTTTCCAACCGTATCGCTGCAACAAACAACAGACTTGATGCAAAGAAAAGAACAGTATATAACTTATGTAGTCTTTTCTTAAAAATGAAATAAAAAAGACAACGGATTACGATTCCATTATTCAGTTTCCTTTAGTTGAAAAGGTCAGAGGTCAATTCCTGATAACCACACAAGAACCAGAATCCTTCAAAAGTTCAGGTCAAGACCGACACTGCAGCCCAGTTCAATCCAACGCTGTCAGCCGGCTGTATCTCTAGAACCTGAAGTTCTGGATTCAACTTTGTTCAGATGTGACGTTCAAAACACGACGGCTCCTCTTCTGACGTGCTTTTCAGAAACGTTAAAAAGCCGCCACGCTCATGTCTGAGCCATGACATGACCTTTGTCCCACGGCTACACATAGTGAAGGAAAAAAATGCTCATGTGCAATAAAAAAAAATAGAAATAATAATAATAATAAAACTAATAATAATAAAATAAAATAAAAAAATAATAAAATAAATAATAAACTACGGTAATAATAATAATAATAATATAATAAAATAATAATAATAATAAAATTAAATATAAACAAATAAAATAAATAAATTATTATTAATAAAACATAATTAAATAATAATAATAAAATAAAACAATAAAATAATAATATTCAATTAATAATGATAATTTGAACAACAACAACAACAACAACAACAACAACAACAACAACATAATAATAATAATGATAAAAAAAATAAGAATTTAAATAATTTAAAAATATTAATAAAATAATAATAATAAAATTAATTATTATTATTTAAATAATAATAATAAAATTAATTATTTTTTTCAAATAACAATTTAAATAAACAACAACAACAACAACAACAACAACAACAACAACAACAACAACAACAACAACAACAACAACAACAACAACAACAACAACAACAACAACAAACAAAAATAATATAATAATGATAATAAAATAATTAATTTAATAATAATAATAATAATAATAATAGTAAAAATAATGAGGCCCTTGGTGGGCGAGGATGAAAAAACATTTTAAATAATTTCCCTGTGCACATCGGGTGATGCTTCCTGTGGCCCGATGAACCAAACTCAGCCCATCACTGAGCTTCACAACTTACATCTACTCTCCTGAAAACACAAAATACACACGTTTTACTCTGGGTGCCTTTGTTGATGCAACCTGGGCGCGAACCCTCGGCCTCCACTGAGGGTAAAGTACACATTTATGTGTAAAAACTAAAACTACTGCTGAAAATGTAGAGAAAGTCATTTAAGGCTGAAATACAGCTGAGCGTCCTCAGCTACGCCACTCTACGCGCGCATTTTGTGCGCATGTGTTTTGCTGCTATACTTCAGAAACTATCAGCTTTCAAACGCTCGCGTTCTCCTTGTTGTAATATGAGCAGCTGCGCACGGAGGGGACTCAACTGAGCTCGCTGATTGGTCACTTGCTGACACGCCTACTGAAATGATTGACAGCTTTCAGTCAGCTGCTCATGTAGCTCGCTGAAGACCGCGGCGGTGTTCATGCGGTGTTTCTACTATATATGTTATAAAAAGTTCTCTCAGAAATAAAAATAATAACAGGGAGTGCTTTTCCTGCAGCACACAGCCCACCAGGGATATTTAAAACATCGCGCACCCAGGTAGGACCTGAATTCATTCATTTCATTCATGGAGTGAACGGAGGAAGAAGTGATTACTTGACTTTAGGCAAAAAAACAAAAGAAAAGGCCCGATCAGCGATAAAGAAGGGGAATTTATTTCATTTGTGTAACATACAAAACAGTCCGGCGCCGGGGAAGTTTATGGTCAGACACCGCGTATCGCGCACGCGGACGTAAAAAAAAAGCTTTGCGCGTACATGCCCTGAGGGGCTACGCGGGGCTACGCTTTTGCCTTGACGTACGTACGCTGCGTATAGGCGTATCGTGAGGACGCTCGAGTGTATCTCGGCCTTTAGATCAAAGAAATGACTTGCTTTGGACTCTTCCTTCATTCATTCAACCTTTATTTATACAGGCTAGCCTCGTTCATATGAGTAATTTAATGATCAGTAACATCTGCTCAGGTTTCTGATTGGCAGGGACGTACCTGCAGATGTCCCATGGCGGCAGCGTGTCAGGAATGTGTAAAGCTTTCCTCACGTCGCCTCGGTTCAGCCACTCCGTCATGGCCGAGCTGTCGATGCAGGGAGGAACTGAACTCAGAGAGATGGAGGACGGCCTGACGTCAGGCGGCTGCATTTCAAACAGATCATCATCAGCCCACGCGACACAGAAGAATCTGAAGCGCAGGAAACGAGCAGGAGCTCAGATCACCTTGTAGGTGTGCAGCTTCTTCCTGTAGTTCCTGAACACATGGCTCATCGTCCTCACGTATCCTTTGTGGTACGCTCGGCGCCCTTCACAGTCCATGTAAAGTGCGTACTCGTTGAGGCCACTTTCATACACGATGCCGAAGGCCACGTTCACCTGAACGGAAAAGAACACGCTTTGATTCGGACAAATGGTTCAGCAGATGCAGAAAGTCTGAACGACTTACGCACCAAAGTCCTGCACGTCTCAGAGGAGGAGTTGTAAAAGTTACAGCTCCCCTTGTCGCAGCAGTTTGTGTTCAGATCGCGCCACAAGCTGCACAGAACATAAAAAAACAGAGCAAAACATAAAACAGAGTGACACATTCTACAAGAGCAAAGATGAAAATCATCTGAACGCTGTAAAAATAACTTTAGGTGCACATTCTGGTGCAATTTAAGAAGCTCTTATTTTCTTAACGCTCTTATTTTCTTAATGCAAAGTTAGGCAGACAACATCTTCCACCCCTTTAGTTCATTTAAACTTTTCTTCAGATGAACTTTTGATCAACTATGCCTGAAAAAACATGAAAACAACATAATCACTAAAACTAAGGGACTAAAGCTGCAAGATTTTTACCGTATTTTTCACCTCATAAGTCCCTTTTTTTGTGCATAATTTACATGCCCTGCAACCTATACGATGATGATGATGATGATGATGATTTATTTGTTTTCTCAGGGACAGTGCACAACAATACATTGACCTACAAAAACAGGAAAGATGCATTGTGCCAGGTTATAGTAATAATACTAATTTCCGCCTGTAGTCCCCGGACAGGTTGATGTTTAACAAGAGTAACGGATTTTTGTAAGTGGATGAGAAAACCATTAAACACAAATACAGACACAATATATACATACATATCATACCTCGCCCCTCAAATATACCATACATAAAAAACTTTCAAAATTTCACCAGTTCTCTCACACACACACGCACTACCAGTTTGTTCACATACACACACACACACACACACACACACACACACCACACACACTCACACACACACACACACACATACACATCATATATACATAATCACACTTCTTCAAACAAACCTACAAACTGTACTTTCACTCACACACAGTCATCACTGGTGGGTGCAAACCTGCTTTGATAAAAGCCATTTCCTTGTCAGATGTGCAAACGTTGGGAAACTTGTACATTTTATAATCTCAGTAGGCAGAATATTCCACTGACTCATGGCAACAACAGAAAAGACGGATTTAGCAAAAGAGGTCCTACATTTAGGGATGCTGCACTCTCCTCTAGAGGTCGCCCTTGTGACTCGAGTTGTTTTTTCTGAGTTCAATATGACAAACCTTCTTAGAGGAGGAGCAGCCATACCATGGATGATTTTAAAAAGTAGACAAATATTTGCATGAAATATTAAATTGTCAAAGTTTAAAAGATCATATTTGAAAAGAATATGACAGTGGTGATATTGTCTGGATTTCCTATCATGAATTTTTATTGCACTTTTGAACATTGATTCAAGAGGCTTTAGAGCTGTTTTACTAGCCTGTGACCAGCTAGTCATGCAATACAGAAAACGCGAGAAAATCATAGAGTTTAAGTACATATATGATGCCTCAGTAGTAAGAGATCCTCGTATGTACCTGAAGTTCACCAGACTAAATTTTAAAGAGTTGCGCAGTTTCTTTACATGGTCTCTAAAATTCAAATTTGAGTCAAGGGTAACACCTAAATAGGTAAAGTTGTTTACATTTTTTATTTTTTCCCCATATTTATAAACCAATTTTTGGCTGAGATATGACCGTTTTCATTTATTCTGACTGAAAATATTGAACACTACTATTTTCAGCCGCTAGATGGCACTCGAGTAGAATGGCATGTCGTTGTGTCATGCAATAGGTAAAAGTGGCTATTAATGACGCAATCGGCTTGCCACAGAATGACACCTTTGTTTTGCTCGCTTGGAGCAATCGTCAAATCAGCTTCATTTCGCTGTGCTGCCCCGGCGAAATGCAGCTGATTTGACAAATAAAGTGCATTTATTAAGTAAAAGTTCAACTGAGACACACCTTTAAGCCCCCAGTATACTCCTGCGTAGGTCCATACGCAGAGGTATGCACGTACGTAGAGGTTTCAACCTGTCAATCAATTCAGTAGGCGTGTCAGCAAATGACCAATCGGCGACCTCAATTTGTCCCGTAGGTAAACTATCCTCGTCTGTGGAGCTGCGCTGCAGCCGCTCAGGGTGGATACTCGAGTACGATGTCTGAACCCTCTTTGTACAGTACTGTACACGCGTACGTACGGGTGGAAGGACCTACGAGGAAGTATACTGGGGGCTTTACTATAATTTCGAACAAACAAAATTGTTTTTAAATGTTAATCTCGTTAAATTCTTGTTAAAAGTCCTTCTGTGCACACTCCCGTGACCAACATTTGATAGCCAATCGATTTTGGCACAACACCGGCCCACATTTCCGGGTTGTCTGCGGTGACGTGCAATAGGTGAGACTTGGGGTGGCCGTGGCACATTGGTAGTGGCAGCCGACCCCCGATCGGAAGGTTGGAGGCTCGAATCCCGAATTCCCACACCATGTGTCGTTGTGTCCCTGGGCAAGACACTTAACCCCGAGTTGCTCCCGGTAGGACTGGCTGGCGCCTTGCATGGCAGACTACCGCTATCGGTGTATGAATGTGTGTATGAATGGGTGGATGGCTGGTACTGTGAAGTGCTTTGGGGCCCCTCATAGGGGGCTGGAAGGCGCTATATAAGTAAGCTCCATTTACCATTATACAGTGAAGCGACATATTTATGAATTTTTTCCACTTTATTAGACATATTTGGACTGTGTGACAGCTGTCCTTACTGTCACACAGAGATCTGAATGGTAATCGTTTTCTGTTCGTCCTTAACAGTTTAGATATTGATTGGCGAATAGTTTAGATTTTCATTGTTAAAATTATTTTCATTAGTCTGACTCTTTAGTTAACTAGTTGCAGTGCACACATTTAGTTAATTTTATCTGTCAGTTCTTTATATTTTTGTTAAATGCAATAAATTAATGTTATTTGTTTTGAGTTACGTTTCTTTTGGAGCTGCTGCTGCAGTCACTCAGAAGAGCTCCAGCTAATTGATGTCCTTATATGGCTGGCAAACCTCTTAAGCGGGTCATTCCATTTGTTTGCCAGGGGAAGGGGAAATTTGGTTCTCTTTAGTTTAATTTTACCATCTCTTTAATGTTTCTTCTTTTGGCAGTTTAGTTCTAATAGTATTTATTTAATTTAAAGATTTAGCATTGTGTTGACCAGTACAGTATTTAAGTTCTTGTATGTTTAATTACCCCTTGTGTGTCAGCAGTGGTCTGATCAGCCACTATTTAAGTTCCCCTTATGTCTTGTTAGGTCAGTTTTGAGCTTGAGTTCTTTGTGCTACAACCTGAGTTATAGTTTATGTTGACCTCAGGTTTGGGCCCAATTCACCATTTTTGGACTTTTTGATTTGGAATCCATTCAGTGTCTCTCTGGTTGGTCTGTGTAAACACCCTCAAAGACTGATACGACTTATAGGACGGTGCGACGTGTACGGCGGAAAATACGGTATATGAAAAGTCCCAAGTTATATTTTAGTTTGTTCAAATAAGACTAAACTATATTTACAACTGCTCTAAGTTACAGTTGTTAGAAATAAAGACAAGATTGAAAAGGGATCAACTTCCCCCATGCACATCTGAAGGACTTGCTGAATTATCTTTACACTAAAAACAAGAAAGATGTTTTAGCTTTGATTTAACTGTCGGCTCATTCAGAAAGAGAAATGTAAAACATGTCACTGTTTTCCTTCAAGGCTGAATCTTTAGGTACTTTGTAACAAGCAGCCTGTTGGAAACTCAGATCGGCCTTAATTTCTTTATCCTTTCATCAATTCAATTCAATTCAATAATAATTTATTAATCCCAAAGGGAAATTAAACGTTGTAACTCATTATCCTCATTTCATTAAGATAGATGCAGATGGCTGCAGGAAGGATTTCTTGTAAAGGTCCGTCCCACAGCGGATCCAAAGAAACTGGCTGCAGATGCTGACCGATCCGTCCACCCAGACTCGGCTGGCCTTCAGTTACCCCAGGCTCCAGGACCAACTGAATGCCAGGAAGAACTCCTTCCAGAACGATGGCCACTCCTCCCAGCAGCCTGCTGAGCTCCTCTTCGCTGCAGACAACCAGCTGCAGGTGCCAGGGGACGATCCCGGTCCTTCTGCTGTCACGAGCCACGTTTCTTGCCAGTTCCAGGATCTCCTTATGAGATCTTAGGATCTCAGTGGTCAGGCACTTAATCACAGTTTGCAGGTAGACGGGAATGCATACACGGAGCCTCCTTTTCAACTCATAAATGAGGAATGGTTCAGTGTCGGGCACCACCAAAGCAGCAGGCAATCAAGAACAACGGAGGTAACTGCATGGCACCAATGGAAGCAAAAACTGAGGCATTTCACAAAAAAACATTTTCTTAATTGAATGGTGCAAAAACAAGTTTGCTATGTAGTCGTGGCTCCTCCTCCTTATATAAAGATAAAAACTGGGCTGACTCGCACGGCTCGAACAAAAGCAGACATTAAAAACTAAAAACCTTCCAGACTGGAGGACAAAAGGTGTTTAACAACGTGAATGTGTTAAACAGCAAAGTGTAAATCGATATTAAACATCCAAAGTAGAAACGTGCACAGTGAGTCAAACAGGCTGCAGTCTGAACAGTGACAGGTTGTGAAACTCACTCCTCTCCAAAGAGGCCGTGGTAATAACCGAAGTAGATCAGAGACTGGTCGTTGAGATCCAAGCTGCTGAGACCGTTTCCCACTGCAAAGCCCTGAAAAGAAGCCAACGTTCCAAAATAAACTCGAGGATGTTTCTGTCAAGAAGCCAACAGGACACTCAGCAACAAACGTCACCTTGAAGTTGATCTCAGCCCGTCCGGTGGCCACGCGTAGGCTCAGCATCGGTGCATAAAATCCTCCATAACTTTCCCCAAAAATGAAGAACTCGTTCTCCGTGAAGTTTGGGAACTTCACAAAGAAACTCTGGAGGGCTCTGTAGTTATCATCAGCCACCTGAAACGGGAGCAGTCACTGTGGTTTCTAGTGTTGTAGTACAGTATTTTCTGGACTATAGGTCGCACCTTTAGATAAGTCGCTTTGTCCAATTATTGTCAATAAATTGGAAAAATCCATAAACAGGTCGCACCTTTTTATAAGTCTCATCTATTATGTGTCACCGCTACGCGACGCGTCATTTGCCCTGCTGAAAATGACGACCACAGAAGCGTGCACGGAAGGACATTTAACAAGATTAACACGGTAAAAACAATTATTTGTCTGCTGAAAATTATAGCAAACGTGAGTCTTAGCTTAACCGTTCCTTAATAAATTCACGTAATGGTCAAATCTGCTGGATTTAAATTTCTTCGCTTTGAAAAAGTACAAGGAAAAACAACGAAGCTAACTGCGACACATTTACGTCAATAAAACATCTAATTTTATCTCAAATAACTCCAACAACTAATAGTTTGTAAATGTACATCTAGTGATTACTTTCTGTAAGTTTGATCAAAATCTGTCCTGTGGTTCTTGACCTATTTTGCTAACAAACACTGAGCTAACAGCGAAGTAGCTAGTTCATACCTCCAGAGCAGGAGGCCGGGCTGCGACAGATTGAGTCCGTCCAAAGGAGGCTCTCGTCAGACACATGATGTGGGAACGGTTGGTGTACCCTAACGGACAAAGGTGGTACTGCACCCCTAGCGGCCAAAAGTGGTACTGCACCATTTTTTCCAGAATGGAAAAACGGTCATATCTGAGCCAAAAATTGGTCTAAAAATATGGGAAAAAATCCATAAACAAGTCTCACCTCTCTATAAGTCGCAGGGCATGCAAATTAGGCAAAAAGGTGCGACTCATAGTGCGGAAAATACGGTACTCGAGACTGGTCTTGGTCTTAAGACCGGTCTCAAGACCACTTTTTGATGGTCTCGGTCTCGGACATTGAGGACTCGAGACCACAACTGTGGAAATATCATTAAACTGCCAGAATATATTCCAGTTTATTTGTCAACATCTTTGTTTTTATTGGATGCAAAATGTACTGGTTCAAATCCGAGCGATAACGTGAGTCATTGGTAAATACGTGTTTTGTTACCGCTGTCAACCTCACCCACTTTCACTCGCACGTATCACTCCCAGTGTGGCCAGATTGGGCAGTTTACTGCCAATTGGGCAAGTTTCATTCTGATTTTGCTGGAAACTCTGGGAAGATTTTTGTTGGATTGTTACATTTTGCCACATATTGTTAAATTACCTCGGCTAGTACTGATGTGCGTTCATGTTCAAACAGTAAATAT
Organism: Garcialebias charrua; assembly: GCA_038048925.1. Classification (NCBI taxonomy): domain Eukaryota; kingdom Metazoa; phylum Chordata; class Actinopteri; order Cyprinodontiformes; family Rivulidae; genus Garcialebias; species Garcialebias charrua. The sequence continues at coordinate 9,428 of JBBPBX010031214.1, read as the reverse complement.
ACTGTAACAATACATTACTTGGGTGGATTTTTGCGTGATGTGGCAGTTTTTAACACATTTTTGGGCTGGAAAACCTCCAACTATCTGGCAACACCGAAAGAAAGTGAGAAGTGATAGTCTGTGTGCAGGAGAAGATGTCTGCCAAATCATCAGTTATAAATCATAAAGAATATGTTTGTAACTAATGCAACTTATGGTTACCCTTGGTCTTGAGTTTGGACTTTTGAAGAGTGTTTTGTCACTGTAATTTTTTTAAAGGCATGTGATGAAACCGCTTCCAATTTAACAGTTGTGCCATTTTATTGTTGAATCACATGAAGTTAGACCACTGAATGTCTGATTTTTTTGTTGTGTAGCTTTGAAATTTGTATAAAAGCTGATATATTCATTCAAAAGCAAACTTAAAGTTGCAGTATGCAACTTTTATAAAAATATATTTTATAATAAAATTTTATATTTCATTTGAGGTGTCGGTCTCGACTTGGTCTCTGTTTAGGTGGTCTTGAACACAACACTAGTGGTTTCTAGTTGTTTGACGTCTCTGATTCATTACGAGCTCATTTATTCCATGAAGAACTGACCTTATCATCATTGGTTTTATACTCCTGGTCATCGGAGTAGGAGTAACCCACTCCTGCAGGAGACTCCAGGTACAGCATGTTGGCAATTTTATTCCAGCTCAGTGGATTCTCATACAGAGTAGCCCCATCGTTATCCACCTGGAAAAATTAAAATTAAAAAAAGAAGTAAAGTCAGCGTTATAAGGCTTTATTTTAAACGTGTTTGTTTTCAGGTAAGGATGCTCACATGAAACGGTCCATTTTCTGACAAGAACCCGTCCAAAGAGCTGCAGCCGGGACCCCCGTTCAACCAGAGCACCACGGGGTCTTTGGTCGGGTCCCCCTGAGAGGTCACAAACCTGCAGGAGATCGTTGGAGGTAATCATCATGATGCAAGCACAAACTACGACTTCCTCTGACTCACTGCTTTTTAATCAGCGTTTCTTAAAGTAACGCTGGTCTTTACGTGCACGATGTGCTGCGCACACGCAAATGTTCAATAGATTGTCTCCAAGAGCCTCTGAGTTCACTGAACTCTCCTAGGACTTTTGACCCTTGCTTCTACCTTAGTGTGCAAGATTGTGGGAGGTAGGGGTGCTGAGGGTGCTGCAACACCCCCTGACAAATGCAGGAGGACATTTAAGTCCAAATACATGATGTATAATTAAGTAGACATATTTCATGAGTTTCAGCTGTTTTTTTTTTTTTTCAGCTTCTCCCTGCGTTAGGGGTTGCCACAGCGAACTAGTCGCATGAAGATTTGGCAATTGTTTTTACACCGGATGCCCTTCCTGACACAACCACAGACCACCGAGCTACCACAGCCCTCTGTGTGGAGTAGAGAGCTGATATCTAGGGTTCCCGGGGGAGCAGATGGTGTGGGTTAAGGGCCTTGCTCAAGGGCCCAGAGTGGGGCAGATGAGGGTGGAGACAGGTGTGACTGCTTCACTTATCCCACCCACATTTTTTTATGTTGTCGGTACCGGGGCTTGAACCGGCGACCTTCCGATCACAAGCTCACCGTTTAACCTCTGCGCCACCACTCCCAGCTGTGTTTAAACTCTAATATTTTGATATAATTTTGTAAATCTGGTACAAAAACCAGCACTGTTCATGTCTTTGCAAAGTTTTAAAGCAGGTTAAAAACCACAACAACGTGGGGAGAGCTGCATCCGGTCAGGATTGCATTTTTAGCCCCATCTGTCCAAAACCTACAACATATTTTTATATCAGTTGAGATAAGTTTGTGTTTAGGGTCGTACAAATGAACACACGCTCACAGAACCCCCCTCATTGAAGTGTTTCTAAACTTCTAGAGAAAATAGTCGAGTCCCAGTTGAAGTGCTTTCTGGAGGATTACGCTATCCCCGAGTTATTCCAGTCTGGCTTCAAACCTCTACACAACACTGAAACTGTCCTACTGAAGGTTTTTAACGACATCTTCTTATCCACAGACACTGGTGACTCTGTGCTGCTTGTCCTATTGGACCTCACATCTGCTTTCTACACCATCGACCATGAGATCCTCATTGCTAGGTTGGAGCAGTGGTCATGGGCATCACAGGGTCAGCCCTCAATTGGTTCAGATCCTACCTCTCTGACAGGTTTTTTTGTGTTTCCATCAACGATTTTAGTTCTGCAGTGGCGGGCGGCACTTAAATGGGGGGTTCCGCAGGGGTCCATCCTGGGTCCTCTCCTATTCTCCTTATACCTGCTGCCACTCGGTGCTATTTTTGATATCATTGCTGCAAACTCTCGTAACCCTCGAGTTCTGTTCTCCACCCTAAACTCTGTTCTCCACCTCACTGAACAATCACCCATGGAAGCCTCGACTGAGCTGTGCGAGAACTTCCAACATTTCTTTTTAGATAAAATCGCAACCACCAGGGCTCTCATTTCTCCTCCATCTCACGATCCATCCATCCCACCTCAATCTGTTGCTGTGTTTGACCATTTTGAACCAGTCTCTCTGTCCTCTCTAGAGCAGGTCATGTGCAACCTGAAACCATCTGGCTCCCCCTTCGATGTGGTCCCCCCTCGGCTTCTAAAGGAGGTTTTTCACACTCTAGGTCCCTCCATTCTCTCGATTGTAAATAGCAGTCTATCCTCGGGTGTGGTGCCAAAATCATTAAAACATGCTGCTGTTCAACCTCTCCTGAAAAAACCAAACCTCGACCCGTCAGTATTATTGTAGCCATTATTATATGGCTTTAAATTTCTTAAGCTTCAATGATAAGAAGTCTGAAGCCATATTGTTCCTTCCCAATGACACAACCTCAAACCACTGCATTGACCTGTCTGCTCTACCCCTGTCCGAAAAACAAAAAGTCAAAAATCTGGGAGTGATAATGGATCCTTCCATGAAACTCAACAGTCATGTAAACATGATCGTCAAATCCTGTTTTTTCCAGCTGAGGCGTCTGTCTAAGCTGAAGCCCATATTATCCAAAAAGCACCTGGAGACAGTGATTCACGCATTCATTACATCTAGGCTTGATTACTGCAATTCACTTCTGTTTGGCGTCAGTCAAGCCACCATTGCACGATTACAACTGGTTCAGAACGCAGCTGCCCGATTTTTAACCAGCACACGCAAAAGAGAGCACATTACACCAGTCTTGGCCTCCCTTCACTGGCTACCGGTTCATCTTCGAATCCAATTCAAAATTCTCATGTATGTCTACAAATCGCTGAACAGTCTCGCCCCCGCCTATCTCTCGGATCTGATACACCCATATGTCCCTCCACGTGCTTTGAGGTCAGAGGATCAGGTACTCTTAATAGTTCCAGAAACTCGCCTTAAGCGCAGGGGTGACAGGGCGTTCTCTGTAGCAGGCCCAAGACTCTGGAACGAGTTACCGCTGCTCATCAAACAGGCCCCCTCCCTCTCGGTTTTCAAATCCCGGTTAAAAACTCACTACTACTCCATTGCTTTCAATGCCAGCTGATTTGTATTGGATCGTTTGATTTATGATCTGCAATGTTTTTATGTTTTTCGTGTTGTACTTCATTGTCTGTGTTGCCTGTTGCGTGTTTGTTTGTCCAGCACTTTGGTGTGGACTTGTTCCTGTTTAAAGTGCTTTATAAATAAAATTGTATGGTATGGTATTTTACGGAAACACAACATACCCTTCGACTTCTACGCCGATGACTGTCAAATTTACTTCCCCCTATAAGACAAAATGGTACATGCTCTATTCAACCTCTGCTCGACTGCCTGGCTGACATCAGGGACTGGATGGCTTTAAATTTCTTAAGTTTCAATGAAAAGAAGTCTGAAGCCATATTGTTCCTTCCCAATGACACAATCTCGAACCACTGCATTGACCTTTCTGCTCTAGCCCTGTCTGAAAAACAAAAAGTCACAAATCTGGGAGTGATAATGGATCCTTCCATGAAACTCAACAGCCATGTAAATATGATCGTTAAATCCTGTTTTTTCCAGCTGAGGCGACTGTCTAAGCTGAAGCCCATATTATCAAAAAATAACCTGGAGACAGTAATTCACGCATTTATTACATCTAGGCTTGATTACTGCAATTCACTTCTGCTTGGCGTCAGTCAAGCCACCATTGCACGACTACAACTGGTCCAGAACGCAGCAGCCTGATTTTTAACCAGTACAGGCAAAAGAGAGCACATTACACCAGTCTTGGCCTCCCTGCACTGGCTACTGGTTCATCTTTGAATCCAGTTCAAAATTCTCTTCTATGTCTACAAATCGCTGAACAGTCTCGCCCCCGCCTATCTCTCTGATTTGATACACCCATATGTCCCACCACGTGCTCTGAGGTCAGCGGATCAGGTACTTCTCACAGTTCCAGGAACTCGCCTTAAACGCAGAGGTGACGGGGCCTTCTCTGTAGCAGGACCAAGACTCTGGAACGAGTTACCTCTGCTTGTCAGACAGGCCCCCTCCCTCTCGGTTTTCAAATCCCGTTTAAAGACCCATTACTTTTCTGTTACTTTCAACACCAGCTGATCTGTTTGGTCCTTTTATTTATAATCTGCAATGTTTTTATGTCTTTTTTTTGTACTTCATTGTGTGTGTTGCCTGTTGTTTGTTTGTTTGTGAAGCACTTTGGTTGGCCTTGTCACTGTTTAAAGTGCTCTATAAATAAAATGGTATGGTATGGAATGTTCCCATGACTATGTTGGTGTAAAACAGGTGCTTTAATTTAGAAATTATTCACAAACTTCGAGTCACCCAAGACTGACACAGTTTCTAATCCACGTCTGGTTTATGCTCCAACACACCTGATCCAAAGGATGTCAGGCTGTTGTCACGTGTTAATTAAAACCAGATTGAAGCAGGTGAGAAGCAGCGGCTCTACTCCGAGTCCCTCCCGGATGTCCGAGCTTCTCACCCTATCTCTAAGGGAGAGTCCAGACACCCTGCGGAGAAAACTCATTTCAGCCGCTTGTATCCGAGATCTTGTTCTTTCGGTCACAACCCAAAGCTCATGACCATAGATGAGGGTGGGAACGTAGATCGATCGGTAAATTGAGAGCTTTGCCTTTCGACTCAGCTCTCTCTTCACCACGACAGACCGGTACAGCGCCCGCTTCACTGCGGACGCTGCACCTATCCGCCTATCGATCTCACGCTCCAGTTTTCCCTCATTCGTGAACAAGACCCCGAGATACTTAAACTCCTCCACTTGGGGCAGGACCTCCTCCCCGACCCGGAGAGGGCATGCTACCCTTTTCCGGCTCAAGACCATGGCCTCGGATTTGGAGGAACTGATCCTCATCCCGGCCGCATCACACTCGGCTGCAAACCGCTCCAGCGAAAGCTGTAGATCACGATCTGATGAAGCCAACAGGACCACATCATCTGCAAAAAACAGAGAAGCGATTCTAAGGCCACCAAAACGGATCCTCTCAACACCTTGGCTGCGCCTAGAAATTCTGTCCATAAAAGTTATGAACAGAATCGGTGACAAAGGGCAACCTTGGCGGAGTCCAACTCTCACTGGAAACGAGCCTGACTTACTGCCGGCAATGCGGACCAAGCTCTGACACCGGTCGTACAGGGACCTAACAGCCCATATCAATGGGCCTGGTACCCCATACTCCCGGAGTACCCCCCACAGAACCCCCAAGGGACGCGGTCGAATGCCTTTTCCAAGTCCACAAAGCACATGTAAACTGGTTGGGCAAACTCCCACGCACCCTCCAGGACCTGCTGAGGGTGTAGAGCTGGTCCAGTGTTCCACGACCAGCACGAAAACCACATTGCTCCTCCTGAATCCGAGGTTCGACTATCCGACGGACCCTCCTCTCCAGAACCCCTGAATAGACCTTACCAGGGAGGCTTAAGAGTGTGATCCCCCTATAGTTGGAACACACCCTACGGTCCCCCTTTTTGAATAGGGGAACCACCACCCCAGTCTGCCAATCCAAGGGAACTGCCCCCGATGTCCACGCGATATTGCAGAGTCGCGTAAGCCAACACAACCCCACAACATCCAGAGCCCTAAGGAACTCAGGGCGAATCTCATCCACCCCCGGAGCCCTGCCACCGCAGAGCTTTTTAACCACCTCGGTGACCTCAGCACCAGAGATTGGAGAGCCCGACCCAAAGTCCCCAGGCTCCGCTTCCTCAGTGGAAGACGTGCCAGTAGGATTGAGGAGGTCTTCGAAGTATTCCGCCCACCGACTCACAACATCCCGAGTTGAGGTCAACAGCACGCCATCCCCACCATAAATGGTGTTGGTCGCGTACCGCTTTCCCCCCCTGAGACGCCGGATGGTGGACCAGAATCGCCTCGAAGCCATACGGAAGTCATTCTCCATGGCCTCTCCGAACTCCTCCCACGCCCGAGTTTTTGCCTCAGCAACCACCCGAGCCGCATGCCGCTTGGACTGTCGGTACCTATCTGCTGCTTCCGGGGTCCCACAGGCCAAAAAGGCCCAATAGGACTCCTTCTTCAGCATGACAGCATCCCTCACCGCCGGTGTCCACCACCGGGTTCGAGGGTTGCCACCACGACAGGCACCAACAACCTTGCGGCCACAACTCTGATAAGCTGCCTCGACAATAGAGGCGCGGAACATGGCCCACTCGGACTCAATGTCCCCCGCCTCCCTCGGAACGTGTTCAAAGCTCTCCCGGAGGTGGGAGTTAAAGCTCCGTCTTACGGGAGACTCTGCCAGACGTTCCCAGCAGACCCTCACAATACGTTTGGGTCTGCCAGGTCTGACCGGCATCCTCCCCCACCATCGGAGCCAACTCACCACCAGGTAGTGGTCAGTTGACAGCTCCGCCCCTCTCTTCACCCGAGTGTCCAGGACATGCGGCCGCAGATCAGATGAGACGACAACAAAGTCGATCATCGAACTGCGACCTAGGGTGTCCTGGTGCCAAGAGCACATATGTACACCCTTATGCCTGAACATGGTGTTCGTTATGGACAATCCATGACGAGCACAGAAGTCCAACAACAAAACACCACTCGGGTTCAGATCAGGGGGGCCGTTCCTCCCAACCACACCCCTCCAGGTCTCACTGTCATTGCCCACGTGAGCGTTGAAGTCCCCCAGCAGAACAAGGGAGTCCCCAGGAGGCGCACTCTCCAATACCCCCTCCAAGGACTCCAAAAAGGGTGGGTAATCTGCGCTGCCGTTTGGCGCATAGGCACAAACAACAGTCAGTCCTTGGCGGAGTCAAGCGGCTGAAATGAGTTTTCTCCGCAGGGTGTCTGGACTCTCCCTTAGAGATAGGGTGAGAAGCTCAGTCATCAGGGAGGGACTCGGAGTAGAGCCGCTGCTTCTCCACATCGAGAGGAGCCAGTTGAGGTGGCTTGGGCATCTGGTTAGGATTCATTCATTCATTCAACCTTTATTTAGTCAGGTAAATCTTATTGAGCCTCATGGCTCATTTACAAAAGCGACCTGCTAAAACTAAAGAACGATGAACAGCAATGGTAGAATTTCCTTAAACAATAAACAATAGAAAACAAAAGAGAAAAAAACAAAAGAGAGAAATACATTTTTTTTTTTAAACAAAGTATCAAAAAACTAGCAAAACATTATAAGGTAGACGTATAAAATCAAAGACAGGAACAAATCTGCATTGGTTTTTGCCAGGATTCATACAGATTCTGAAAACCATTTAGAGAAGTCAAGGTCGAGAGCTTCAGATCTTTTTGTAAGATATTCCATGAAGCAGGAGCAGAGTAGGAGAAGGCCCTTTTTCCAAGTTCAGTCCTCACTGATGGAACACTGCAGGTAATCATGTCCTGAGAGCGCACACTGTAGCTGCACTCACGCAAAGACATGTAGGAGGAGATGTATGAGGGCAGCAGACCAAGAAGTGATTTAAAGATGAAAATGTACCAGTGGAAGAGTCTGCGTGAGGTTAATGATGTCCAGTTAACCAGTGAATACAGGGTGCAGTGGTGGGTACGATAATCACAACCAGTTATGAATCTTAGTGCACCATGATAGACAACATCCAACATCCGCAGGGTGCTTGTAGGAGCATTCATGTAGAGAATGTCACCGTAATCAATGGAGGGAAGGAAAGTCACAGATACAAGGCGTTTCCTAACATTCAGTGTTAGGCATGATCTGTTTCTGAAAAAGAAACCCAGTTTAACTTTCAATTTCTTCACTAGGTTTTCCACGTGGAGTTTAAAAGAGAGATGTGAATCGACCAGTATACCCAGATATTTATAGGAATCAACAAACTCAATAGGGACACCATTTGAGGATAAAATCAGAGGAAGATCTGTTGGAACCGCCTTCCTACTTGAAAAAAACATTCCTTTTGTTTTATCAGCATTTAGGACAAGTTTGAGACGGAACAAATCTGACTGGATGATGTCAAAAGCGGATTGCAGTAACTGGAAAGCCTTAGCAACTGTTTTAGCTCGGCAGTAAACAACTGTATCATCAGCATAGAAATGTAAGGATGCATCAGGGATGCAGTGACCTACATTAGCTATGTAGATTGTAAAGAGAGTTGGTCCTAAAACTGAGCCTTGTGGTACACCATTTTTAACTGTTAAATAGCTGGAAGAAGTACCGTTATGTTGAACACATTGCCTCCGATTGGAAAGATAGTTAGAAAACCAACCGATGGTGTGATCAGAGAAACCGATTTCTGAGAGCTTATGACACAGGATGTTATGATCCACAGTGTCAAAAGCTTTAGACAGGTCTAAGAAAAGTGCAGCACAATAATCCTTAGCATCCAATGCTTCAACAACATCATTCAGAACCTTCAGAGAAGCAGTTGTTGTGCTGTGTTTTTTCCTGAAACCAGATTGATGAAGAGGTAAGATGTTAAATGAGTCCAGATAATTTTTGATCTGAGAGTTTATCAGTTTTTCTAGAACCTTGGCTAAAATGCAGAGTTTAGAGATCGGTCGATAATTGTTCAGTGAGGTGGGGTCACCTCCCTTCAGCAAAGGAAGAACAAAGGCTGTTTTCCAAGCATCCGGAATGGTGTTTTGGCTTATGGACAGATTAAAGATGTGGGTCACAGGGACTGTGATGATATGAGCAGCCAGCCTTAAGAAAGTAAGGTGGAAGTTCATCTGGACCTGCAGATTTTTTAGGATCAAGATCATTTATTATATAGGATGCCTCCTGGACGCCTCCCTGGTGAGGTGTTCCGGGCATGTCCCACCGGGAGGAGACCCAGAGGAAGACCCAGGACCCAGAGGAAGACCCAGGACACGCTGGAGGGACTGTGTTTCTCGGCTGGCCTGGGAACGCCTTGGAATTCCACCAGAGGAGCTGCTCCAAGTGGCTGGGGAGAGGGAAGTCTGGGCCTCCCTACTTAGGCTGCTACCCCCGCGACCCGACCCCGGATAAGCGGAAGAAAATGGATGGATGGATGGATGGATGAAGCAGGTG
>JBBPBX010031213.1:5000-30114 GCA_038048925.1 Garcialebias charrua | reverse complement strand
CACACACACACACACACACACACACACACACACACAATCAGCAGTGTGTCCCCCCTACATTACAAATGCATCTGATGCCAATGCTGAGCACAAACTGTTTCTTAAATAAAAAATTAAAGCTTTTATTCAACCCCAAAAAAGAATTTTAATTCAATATAATTTGAATTTCTTTGTTCTGAGAAAAGAGAATCATTGGAATTTTCCTTTTGTGTTGCACTGCAAAAATGTTGTCTTCCCTTTTTGAGTTTGTCTTTTATATACACCCATTGAAAGACAGACGTACAGTATTATGGCATATTCTTTGTTCATACATTTGTAAACTTTCTTTTGTCCGGACCATAACTTCTGATCCGCTCAAAATAATTGAATGAAACTTCAAACATATGCATCTTCAGTAGATGAAGTGCTGCATACACTTTTCATCACCCCTGGTCCAAGGTCAAGGTCACAAATCAAGGTCAAAGTTAAAACAAGGTATTTGCTTGTTCTGGCTATAATTTCTAATGCACTTATGAATTTAACAAAACTTCATAAATATTTACCACCACTACACACCGTGTCACATTATCTTTTTATCTCTCCAGTTCCATGAACAAGGTTGCAAATCAAGGTCAAATGTTACTCAAGGTCTTTGCGTGTCGTGGCCATGTCTTCTAATCAGCTCTAGACAATTAAACAAAACCTTTAGAAATTTGTATCATTGCATCATGTTTCACTTAATCTTTTCATCACCCCAGCTTCAAGGTCAAGTTTACAAATCAAGGTCAAATATTATACAAGGTCTTTGCTTGATGGGGCCATTTCTTTAGATTCTTTAGCTGTGCAATAGCTTGTCAATGTGTGTATAATGTGCCATATGCTATACTTTAGTTACAAAATAATTTACAACAAATATCTGATCAGTAGTCAATCTAATCATGAAAACATGACCTTTCATTCATTCATTCAACCTTTATTTATACAGGCTAGCCTCGTTGAGTCACGGGGACTCATTTACAAGAGGGATCTGTCTCACTCACACCAAACAACCATCCACTCTCACACTCACACCTAGGGTCAATTTAGAGTCACCAATCAGCCTAACAAGCATGTTTTTTGGTCTGTGGGAGGAAACCGGAGTACCCGGAGGAAACCCACGCATGCACGGGGAGAACATGCAAACTCCACCCAGAAAGGCCCCGGACCGGGATTTGAACCGGCAACCTTCTCGCTGAGAGGCAGCAGCTCTACCAGTTGTGCCACCGTGCTGCCCTAATGTGGTTTGGCTATTGTCTTCTTTGTGCATACAATTTATTATTATTTTTTATCTCAATGTCATCAGGGTCCAGGCTCCCCCTGCGGTGCTGCAGGTGGTGGACAAATTCCTGTAGAGGAGATGTCAGAAAGGCTTACCCAAACCGAGCAGCTTGTAACTCAACTAAAGGAGATGATCCGGGATAGAGATTGTGCTCTTCGTTCCAAACATGACCAACTTCAGGTGCGTGCAGGTCTTCCTGAAGCTCATTTACAGTTACCGGTATGTTTTTAACACGTACAAGAAATTACATCAAGTGCTGTGATTACCGTACATACACATTTAATGCACATAACCAAGCCATGTAGTTTAGCTTCAGACCATATTAGTAAATGCACAAATGCATTTGAGCTAAAAATTTTTGTGGAACTATTTAAAAAAAATTGTGAACATTGAGATTTACATGAGGTAAAATGAGAGGGAAATGGATATGGAATACAAACCCAGTTTTGTTGTTAGAAGACACACGAATATTTTCAACCCGAACAAAGACAGAAATAAGTTACCACATTTTCCGCTGTACATGTTGCACCGCCTTATAAGTCACATCAGTCCAAATATGGTTAATGAAGTAGAAAAATCCATAAATACGTCGCTTCGCTGTACGTTACATCTATTATGCGTCACCGCTGACGTGTTGCATTTCTTTGGCATCACCGCTGGCAACCCGGATATGTTGTTTATTGTTTATTCATTTCAAATTTTAAAAATACAAAAGAACAAAAAAAATTACAAAATGATATAGAAAAATAAAGAACAAATTTAAAATGAAAGGAAGCCGAAGAAGAAAATAATCTTATAATATCTTCCCCTTTTTGTAAAAACAAAATTCCATTTAAACAATCAATTCAAACAAAATGTATCCATAAACCATATTTATAACCCATAATTAATTATATAACTAATTTATAGAGATTTTAAGTATATAACATTTACAAATAGCTTTTCAACAAGCTATTCTTAATCATTTTCTTAAATACAGACATTGAATGTGCAACTTTAACATCATAGTCCAATCTATTCCATATACCAATTCCATGTATTAAAGTTAAACGACCCTTTAAACTTGTTCTATATTGTGGTTTAACAAAAATATCTGTACCCTTTAAATTATAGCAACTTATCCTTTTTACAAAAAGCTTTTGAATATTTGAAGGTAGAGGTTTTTTTTGTGCTTTATACAGTAGTAAAAAAACATTATATTCCACCAAATCATAAAATCCTAGTAGCTTCAATTTATAAAACAATACACCAGATGGATTATGATAATGCGTTCTAGTTATTATCCTTAAAGCTCTTTTCTGTAAAACAAAAATAGGTTTCGTTGTAGTTTTGCATGCTGTACCCCAGATTTCAACACAATAAATTAAATGTGGTAGAATGATTGTACTATACAGCAAAAACAAAGCTTTATCATTAAGTAAGTCCTTTACCTTATATAGTACTGCAATGGATTTAGATAGTTTAATTTTAACGCAATTTATGTGTTGCTTCCATGAGAATCTATCATCAATAATTACACCCAAGAATTTAATTTCTTTTACTGTACATATTCCAACTCCGTTGATGCTGAAAGGAACTTCAGTAGTTATCTTTTTATTACTGAAAATCATATAATTTGTTTTTTTAATATTTAGTGATAACTTATTTAAATTAAACCAATTTTGTATGTTAATAAATTCCTTCATCATCAATTCCAACATTTGCTCAAAGTTGTTACCAGAATAAAAGAATGTTGTGTCGTCAGCAAAAAGAACACATTGAAGGATACACGAAACATCCATTAAATCATTAATATACAAAATAAACAACTTAGGACCAAGTACAGATCCCTGCGGTACACCACATGATATATCCCAAAGGTTAGATCTTATTTCATCTATCTGTACAAATTGTTTTCTATCCTGTATATAACTATGTAACCACTGCAGAGCCGGTCCTCTGATGCCATATTTATTCAATTTTTCAAGTAGTATTGTGTGATCAATCGTGTCAAATGCCTTTTTTAGATCAACAAACACACTTACACAGTATTGCTTTTGATCTACTGCCATGGTAATGTGTTCCATCAACTCCATTAAAGCCAATGAAGTTGAATTTTTTGATCTAAACCCGTACTGACTATTACTTAATATATAAGTGTTTTCCAAGAAAGAGATCAAATCTGGATGCAAACAATTTTTCCAAAATTTTAGAGAACTGTGGCAACAGAGATATAGGTCTGTAGTTGTTATATTGACATTTGTCGCCATTCTTATAAAGAGGAGCCACTTTTGCTATTTTCATTCTGTTTGGAAAAATTCCCGTTGAGAACGACAAATTACAAATACAGTACAGGAAACCCGCGAGTTACGAACGAGTTCCGGACCTAAGGACCGTTCTCAGCTCGATTCTGCCGTAGCTCGGGGGTGAAAATAACGTCTTGTTTGTAGGTCCTGATTTCGTTCGTACGTCGCGGATATAACGCTAACGGAGCCCCGCACACACATTTATCGGCATGAGACTGAACAAGCGGACATACTGGGCCATAAACATGCACAGAACTTTATTTACAAACACTTATCTAACACATTACACCACACATTCATCCATAAACACACACAGTAACTGTACAGCATGTACAGTAGTGTGCAGTAATGTTAAACATTGCTATTCAGCACAGCACATTCAATACTGTAAAATTATTACAGAATAAAATAATTAATTAATACAGAATAAATAAAAATATAATTTCTTACTTTGAGATTGTCAAAGCCGACATCTTAGGTTGCCATGCGTTGATATTGTCGGGCCGAGCAACGAACCACGGCAGCTGCTCGAGGCCTGTGTTAGCTTCTGCTAGCTGCGTGTTAGCCAGGCCATGAGCTGGTGTTCGCGCGGCGGTGCGGCACGATGACTGAGCGATCGGCGATCGATCCGCGGCTGCTGCTCCAGGCTGAAACGTCCACAGAGTTCACAGAGCAATTCCAGCAAGTAATTTATCCATATGAGGCAATCCTGGAACAAACACAGTCCTCACAACCAGTTGCCGGGACAACAGACCTACCTAAAATGGCTGACGGGGCATTTCCTGGAACGGCCGGAAGTTGCGTAATTATTATAAAAACGTATCATTTTTATTAAAAATATTATTTATAAAGCCTTTAAAACAACCACATCTGCAACAAAGTGCTGTACACATGAAATTAATAACATTTAAACATACAAAAAAAAAAACCAATTTTTTAATTTTTTTATATTTTTATTAAATTATTAAATATGATACGTTCGTAGGTCCGGGTTGCCATAGGTCGCGGGCGCCGTAGGTCGGGGGTTCCCTGTATATGTAAATGGCTCTATAACATGACCTATTATTTCTTTTACGACCATCATGTCCATATCTTCACAGTCTTTAGATCTTTTGTTAGTAAATTTTTTAACTATCATCATTATTTCTTCATTGTCAGTTTCTCTCAGAAACTGACAATGTGTATATGTGGGCTGGTGTTGTGCCAAAACTTGATTCGATGCCAAATGGCGGCCGCGGAAGCATGCACGGGAGGACTTTAACAAGCATTTAACAAGATTAACACTTAAAAACAATCTTTTTGTTTGCTCAAAATTATAGCAAAGGTGTTTCTCAGTCTAACTTTTCCTTAATAAATGCACTTTGACAGTCAAATCAGCTGAATTTCAGAAGTCGATACGTGGAAATGAGAACACGTAGAGGGCGACTCTGTGCATTTCTTTCAAATTTAACAAGATAACCACCTAAAACCTATTATTTTTTGCTCGAAATTATAGTAAAGGTGTGTCTCAGTTGAACTTTTACTTAATAAATGCACTTTGATGGTCAAATCTGCTGTATTTCAAAATAATTTGCTGCCTCGGTGCTCCGGGAGCGTGCTCTGAGGGAGGGAATCAGGAAGGATGAACGCTGCACATTTCTTGGAAATTTAACAAGATAAGCACCTAAAACAATTATTTGTTTGCTCGACATTATATCAAAGGTGTGTCCCTGTTGAACTTTTACTTAATAAAAGCACTTTAATGGTCAAATTAGCTGTATTTCGCCGGGGCGGTGAAGTGAAGCTGATTTGACGATTGCTCCAGGCAAGCTGGACAAAGGTGGCAGGCTATGGCAAGCCGATTGTGTCATTAATAGCCACTTTTTATTAAATTAAATAACACAAAGACATGCCATACTACTTGAGTGCCATCTAGTGGCTGAAAATGGTAGTGTTCAATATTTTCAGTCTAAATTAATGAAAACAGTAATATGGCAGCCAAAAATTGGTTTATAAATATGGGAGAGAAAAAAAATCCATAAATACGTTGCGTCGACGTATAAGTCGCAGGGCATGCAAAGTATTGAAGGATTTTGGGGTGTTCAAAATGATCCGAGCACAGAATTCAGTAGCACTTCACCTTAGTATAAAAGATTTAATTGAACACAAAGTTAAAGTATGCAGATTTACATGAAAATCAGAATGCAATCTAAGGAACAAATCAGAGCGAACCTTTCTGGTCTCCAGCCTGAAGTTTGTTCAACCTAGCTTTGTGTGTCCATGGGATTTATAGGTTTTGTCATGCCCCACCCCCTCCGGAGCGGACAGACTTCCAATTGGTTATCTAAACCTCTTGAGGTTGAGTGACACCGTGTTCCAGCCACTTATGCCGGGTACCCACCTAAATTGTCAGAACGCTCCTGCCGCCCCCTTTTGGCCGCTTGTCACGGTCACACTGGGAGACACTGAGACGCGTCTGATGACGCGCACTGGGGGGAGGCAGAGGAGGGAGTCTAGCTCGTTTTCCGGGTCAGTTGTTGTGTTTCTATGCTGCTGGCAGATAAAATCAGCAGCACGTGACCCCCGTTCCTACTGAAGTGGGTTTTCTTCGAGCCGAACTGCAGCTCCGACAGTCTTTGTTGAGATTAAAACGTTTTTTTATGTTTGGGGTGATCGTACGCTGGAGCGGACAGCAGCAACTGTAAAAATTCCAAGTTTCTTACCGGAGTCTGGTTCCAATTCATGGAGGCTTGATGGGGTAAGTTTAAAAAGTCCAAAAAAAGTCCCGTTGTCGTTGTGTAATCACATAGCAGAGGCTCTCCCGACTGGTTGTTGCGATGCGTCGAGCAACGTCGAGCCGCAAAATATCAACTTTTCGATCCGACGCTGCTCAACGCGTAGGTTGCTTTGGACGCGCGCGTGCGTGGAAAGGAACTGCCGCGTGCTGCCGCGCCGCTTCAAACACTCAAAACGCGCCGCTTCACGATACGCCGCGCCTCGACGCGTCTCCACATAGACTTTGCATGTAAACCGTCCGCTTCCGCCCCCGACACGGGTCCAGTGGGTAACCGGCATTAGGAGCAGACCCGTTTCCATGGTTACTTCGAAGGCCGCAGACTAGCTGCACATTCTTTTGACTGATAACGTAGAATTTATGAGTTTGTTTGTGCAAGAGGACCACATAATATCACGCTTTCACTGGCTCTAATAGTGTACGTTAAAAGCATTAACACACTATTCTTTGGGAGTCTAATCATTAACTGTTATTAGTGTGAGAACCTGAAAGACTAATTACTAAGTATAAAGTATATAAATGTTGTGATTTAGCTCTAGTTATTTTAATCAATGTGTGAGCAGTTTGACACGTACACTCTGCAGGAGCCATGTGCTCGCTCTGCTCAGAGAACAAAGAAGTACTCTTCTTCTCATGAGAGTCAGTATCTTACCTGTTTCTTGGCTTCACTTAGAATGTTTGATTATCTTGTAATTATATCAATTGTGAACTTGTAAGATTATCATTAGCAAATGTGAGATTATATGTAAAACATAAAGGAATTGGTAAACACTTGAAAATGAATACAGTACAGGCCTGTACCTGTAAATATAGTTCAAACCTTCAATGAAGACACACACACACCTTGTATAAAATGCATCATTTCACATCATCAGTGACATTTCAAAGCTTGTAAAAAGATATACAAAGGTATAAAAAGATGTAAAATCCAACAGTATGCAAAAAAAAAAAAAAAAAAAACACGACTTATAGGCTGAAAAATGTGGTAATTTCTCTCTAAAATGTTTTCAAGTGAATAAAGCAGGAGCATTTTAGAAAATGACAAAATAACAGCTGGACAGATGCACTTAAATGCATTTTAAGAATACAGTACACTTGAACAATTTTTTAAAACTGATTTTATTCAAAAGATGGACATTACTATAAAGAGATCTTCTAAAATCATATATCATTCAGGATAATATCATATACATAATATATTTTGTCATATGATGGCTAAAGTGTTAGCCATCTTGTTAGCTGCTAAGGACCGTGTCTTTAGCGATATGATAAACTAATGATTTATTAATGTCTCCACCTCTCTGCTCTTCTTATAAAGCTCAGCACGGCTACATAAGCTTGGACCCGTGGTTTGTTTTAAGGAAGCAGACTAAAAACACTCTGAGCTGCCACTTCATGGTTCATGCTCCACTCTGCTCTTTAAATAGTGAAAAAGATTAGTAGTTCTGACCTTTCTTCAGGACTATTTTCACCATTATCTACATAAATTATTTTTCTGCCCCTCATCTGACTATTTAAAGACCGTGTAAAGTGAATTTCAACATTTTCTTCAATAAACATTATAAATGTGATAATTGTAATCTTGTAAATGAGTAAAAAGTCTCAAAATTGTAGCTCAATTAATTTTGGAGTTATAGAGCAAACTGTGTATAAACATATTTCTATTTCAGGATTTTTTAGGCGTGTTTTAAACGTGACCGCGTTTCGTCACGCGGTCCTCATTAGTATAGCCCCACCCCCTGCAGCTCCAGCCGTATAAATGCGTTCTTCGGTGGAGCCGTTCACTCGCTACCGACCGTCTCCCTCCTGTACTCTCACTCCTTTTACGCATGGACTGCAGCCGCTCCATTGTGACATTTCTTTTTTTTTTTTTTGCCAAAAGTCAAGTGATCACTTGAAGCTGTCACCATTCGCTTCCTCCTCCTCCGAGGAGGAGGAATGAATGAACTTGTCACGAGTGAACTAAAGTCATGTCCAACGAGGCTGCACCAGGTTCTAAATATTTCCTGGTGTGCAGGTCTGCTGTGTGGGCTGAAGGAGAAGCGCTCCCTGTTTTTAATTTATTTTTTTAAAGTTTTCATGAACATATAAACACAGAAAACCGCTGCGCAGCCCTCTGTCTTTTGCTGCTGGAGCGACCTGCACCTGTTTTCACATCCGCGCCCCCCCGCGCGTGTGTGTGTGTGTGTGTGTGTGAGAGCGCCGTGACTCCGCTGACACAGATGAGATAACTTATCAACGTGATTACTCTTTTTAATCACCAACACAGACCCCGCATGCGAGGTGACCGGCCAGAACTCAGATAAAAACAGAGCAGGTTTACTGCTGCTCCTTGTCTGCCTCTCGCTCAGGGCAGGGGCAGGACATGAGCGCAGTACTGCGCTGAAACCACGCCCACGCGCTGACACGCCCCCAGCGTTCCAGGGCAAGGCAAAATCATGTTTTTTCATGATTTTTGAGACTTAATTTTATAAGGAAATCAATGTTTTTAATCAGTCAGATTTATATGGGTGATTAATAACACATATTTATGCCGTGTGACAAAATAAAAACACACATTTAATTTCACTTTACACGGTCTTTAAATCCAAACTAGCTCAGAAAAAACAGCCATTGTTTTTTTCCCCTCAGCAGCTAGTGGCTCTTCATATCCTGATGCATGCTCATAATCCAGGTAGAAAAATCTAAAAAAGCTAAGTCTGGTCCTCTGGACATTCAAAAAACAAAACGAAACAAAACAAAAAAGTAGAAACGTTTTGTAGATAGGCTGATGGTCCTCCTTGATCATGTGAGCAGCTGGTTTTGGCTGTCATCAGCAAACTGGTTGATCCACTGTGAGAGGGTGCTATTTATAAGACTGAGCTGAATACAGCACCTCAGACTGAGGAAGTCTTTCGAACGAAAGACGAAACGTTTCTACTTTTTTGTTTTGTTTTATTTTGCTTTGTTTTTTGAATGTCCAGAGGACCACACAGCAAATTTTGCAGTGTTAAATCAACTGAAATAGAGTCAAATTTGACACTGTTCCAGAGTGTATTTGGTCCCAATCAGAATTGGTGTTAAATTAACTCTTTCATAAGAGTTGAAAATCCAGTGTTAAATTAACTCTACATTGAGCAACTTTTTAACTCAGATAGTGTTATTTGAAATTTACTCTTTTATAAGAGTTGAAAATCCAGTGTTAAATTAACTCTACATTGAGCAACTTTATAACACAGATAGTGTTATTTGAAATTTACTTTTTTATAATCCAGTGTTAAATTAACTCTACATTGAGTAATTTTTTTAACACAGATAGTGTTATTTGGAATTTACTTTTTTATAATCCAGTGTTAAATTAACTCTACATTGAGTAATTTTTTTAACACAGATAGTGTTATTTGGAATTTACTTTTTTATAATCCAGTGTTAAATTAACTCTACATTGAGTAATTTTTTAACACAGATAGTGTTATTTGGAATTTACTTTTTTATAATCCAGTGTTAAATTAACTCTACATTGAGTAATTTTTTAACACAGATAGTGTTATTTGGAATTTACTTTTTTATAATCCAGTGTTAAATTAACTCTACATTGAGTAATTTTTTAACACAGATAGTGTTATTTGGAATTAACACAGCCGTGTAAATCACTCCATAAAGAGTATTTTTTACACATTTAAGTGTTATTATTTTACTCTACTTAATTGTTAAAATGTATATAAAGTAACACTTCATAGTGTTAGAATCATGCACAACAATGGTGTTGATAGGATTCTTTTCTGAATTGTAACTCAGAGTGTAAAAAATTCTACTCAATTTAAAAACTAATATTAAAATCTGTGCCATAATGTAGGTAACACACTTAGACATTAAAATTTCAACAATGCATTTGAAACAAAAACAAATTGTACAAAAAGTCTTAATAAAAACATTTATTTGTCAGGCCAAAATACCTAAAAACACATTAAAACAGACTATTGCTTGTCATTAAATGACAATATGGAACAACATACAGTGAGGAATCTGTTGTGCTGTACTTTCTTTGGACATCAAACGGTTTAAAATAACACAGTTTGTCGATTTTAAACACCTTTAGAACGGTGTCCGGTTGTAATTTGACCCTAAATGCATAATAGTGTTCATCAAAAAGCATAGTGTCCATCAGTGTTCCACAGAACACAATACCCCAACCCCCCACTTACGAACGGGTTCCGGACCTAAGAACCGTTCGCAGGTCGATCTGTTCGCAGGTCGGTCCGTCCGTCCACTCGTCACTCGGGGATGTCCTGTATTTTTTTTTTTTTTGTGGTACCAAGTACTGTACTTCGCCTATCCTAACACACCTAACACAGTGTAATTAATTAATACAGTACAGTAATAAAAATATAAATTAAATAAAAATATAATTTCTTACTTTGAGGTGGTCAAAGCCGCTGCTGCGTCCCGTGTTAGCTTCTGGAGCTAGCCAGGCCGGAGGTGTTCGCGCGGCGGCCTGGCGATGACTGAGCGATCGGCGATAAATCCGCGGCTGCCTGAGACATCCACAGAGTTCACAGAAACGTTTCCAGCTAGTAATTAATCCATATGAGGCGATCCTGGGTCACGCAGTCTTCAAAGACCGGCTGCCGGCAGCCATGACTGACCTAAAATGGCCTCCGGTGTTCTGCTTTAACTTGTGACAGTGTAAACTGGAGACCTTCAAAGGCCGGCTGCCGGGAGCCGTGACTGACCTAATATGGCCTTCGGTGTTCTGCTTTAACTTGTGACCGTATAAACTGGAGACCTTCTTCTTGTAGCACAATTATTGCGCAATCATGACAAAAATGATCAGAAATGATCATTTTTATCATAATTATTATTTATAAAGCCTTTAAAACAACCACAGCTGCAACAAAGTGCTGTACACATGAAATTAAGAACATTTAAACACACACAAAAAAAAAAAATATATATATATATTTTTTTTTTATACAGTAATTTCATATTTTTATTAAATATGATACGTTCGTAGGTCCGGGTTGCCGTAGGTCGATGGAGTCGTAGGTAGGGGATCACCTGTACAGGAAACCCCCGACTTACGAACGAGTTCCGGATCTAAGAACCGTTCGCAGCTCGATTCGGTCGTAGGTCGGTGGTGAAAAAAAACTGTTCGTTCGTAGGTCCGGATTTCTGCCGTAAGTCGCGGACAAACCGCTAACGGAGCGCCGCACACACATTTATCGGCATGAGACTGAACAAGGGGACATCCTGGGCCATAAACAAGCACATAACTTTATTTACAAACACTTAGCTAACACATTACACCACACATTCATCCATAAACACACACAGTATCTGTACAGCATGTACAGTACTGCACTGTACAGTAGTGTACAGAAATATTAAACATAGCTATTCAGCACAGCACATTCAATACTGTAATTGTAGTACTTTAGTGCACATAGATTTATGAAAACAAAGTGCCTTAGTGAACAGTGCAGTACAGGAACTTGTAAAAGATGCAGTACAGTACATTAATGTATTTTTCAGCACAAAAAAGCATACAAAATGCAAATTTCTTCCTAAACAGTTCTAAACCATAATCAGCAAAATGATGTCAATCATGAACACTTCTGAAAGAGCAGCAGCTACTGTATTGACATCAATCAGCAGCAAATCAGCAGCAAATCACATCTATCAGAAACATGTTGCACCCATCGTGAAACCAGTGCTTTGGTGTGCAGTCCATGTCCATGAAAAACAAGTCCATGAGCTCTAAGAAAGCTCGAAGCAGCAGAAAAAGAAAATGAATTCCCTTACTTTGATTGAAGTGTAGGTAGACAGTCTGTATGATGTTTTTCTCAAGTTCAAACCTGGATCACATGGAACTGCTTAGCCATTGCTCAACCATGAATGTTGGGAGCATTTGAGGCCAGGTGTGAGTTCAGGTGTGTGGTCCTGATGTGAGCAGGTCTGTCCATCAGATCAGGTGTGTGTTTTTTTTGGCAGCAGTCATTGAGGCAGAAGGTGTTGACACACAGGTGATGGATAGAGGCAGGACACCAGAGGCAGGCAGGACACACGTCCATCCATGAGGAAAGTCCAGGAGATGATCTGTGTAGAAATTAACACAAAGATGAACATGTGAAGATACAGCTGGACAGTGACCTGCAAACAAAACATGTAAAACAGACAGAGAACAAGTTCTACTCACTGCTGATGGTCACAAACAGGTGACACTGGAGACAAGCTAGGGCAGCAGGCAGGACGACAGAAGCAGGACAGAGAGGCAAGAGCAGCAGGTGGTTCTGTTGAAACCCATACACAGACGTCAACATCTGCAGATAAGAAAACACAGACAAGAACAACTTCTCCTTACCTGTGTGTTGGTGTGGTGAAGAGTTGTGGAGATGGAGGAGCTACAGGAGGCTGGACCATGAGGAGAAAGCAGCAGGTTGGTTCTGTTGAAACCCACACACAGATGTGAACATCTGCAAAAATGGAAACACAGAGAAGAACAACTTTTCCTTACCTGTGTGGTGTGGTGCACATGTGTGGATGGACCAGGGGGGCGTGACGCTTTGGAGGCTGTCGAGAGAGAGGTGATGATTGCAGTACTGTAGATGTAACATAAAACAAAAAAGAAAGTAAAAAAAAAAAAACATTAACATGTCTTTGCTATACCTTTCCGACGATGCTGTGCTGGTATGTGAAGGTGGGCAGGTCAGCGATGTTTTCTTCTTGAATGTTGTTGGCCACTTCTCCAGGAGTCTGCTTGATACTTCTTCTCCAAACATCCAAAGGAAATCCAGCTCAATCTGTGGTGGGAATTGAGCACAATAGATTTTGAGAAGTAAATAAGAGCCATTAACTACAACATGAACTTATTGCAGTGTAATCTACCGATACACACCAAGCCTTTCACATTTTTGAAACGTGGAAAGTCTGTGAGTATGTTTCCTGACTGCTGGGGATCAAGCACAATGTTGCGGCGGTAGGGAAACGTCAGTTTCATTTTCTTCTTGATCATCTTGAAGCACTTTGAGATTTTCATTAATGAAAAGTGCGTTATAAATTGAATTCATTATTATTATTATTATCTCTTCATCTGATGAATACAGTACTTCATAAAAGAGATGGCTTCCTTGCATTCCTCATCACTCAAGACCAGCTCTGGAACACAGTGGAGTTCTCTTGTAGCACTTGGCCCTCTATCCTTTTGCTCACGAGAGGGTCCTTCTGACAAATAAAATACATGCATCTTTAGACATTATTTATAGAGTTCATATAATGTCAGAGTCAGAGAGTCTTTATTGTCATTTGCACCGCATGTGGTACATGTGATGAAAACGAGATTATGTACACGGGGTCCCAGTTACATCCAACAACAAATGCAAGAGAAAAACAGTAATAACATCTAGAATTAACTAAGAAAAACATCAACTAGTAATACACTAAGCCTAATATAGTGGGAATAAACAGCAGCACGAACATGAGTTTGTATGAGCAGATGGTCACAGATGAACACAGATGAACACAGCAACAAGAAAACAGATCAGCATCAGCACAATGTGATATTTTGCAGTGTTTATTTTTTTTTTATTTTTATTTATTCATGAGTCTAACAGCCTCAGGGTAGAAGCTGTTCCTCAGTCTAGTGGTTCTACATTTGATGCTCCTCAACCTCCGTCCTGAGGGGAGTGGGGCAAAGAGTGAGTGTGCTGGATGAGTGAGGTCTTTCATGATGCAGGTGGCTCTTTTCCTGCATCTGGAGGTGTAAATGTCTGTGATGGTGGGGAGACTGACTCCAACAGACTTCTGTGCAGCCTTCACCACTCTCTGTAGAGCTTTCCTCTCTTCAACTGTGCAGCCTCCATGCCACACGTTGATGCTGGAGCACAGGACGCTCTCCACTGCACACCTGTAGAACGAGGTGAGAACTGGGCTGCTCAGACCAGCACGTCTCAGCCGTCTGAGGAAGTAGAGTCTCTGATGACCTTTCTTGATCAGGCTGGTGGTGTTGTTGCTCCAGCTGAGGTTATCATTCATGTGTACACCCAAGTATTTGTAGCTGGAGACCACTTCCACTGCAGACCCACCTATTTTCAGTGGGGCGTGGGTGTGTTTGTTCCTTCTGAAGTCCACAATCATCTCCTTTGTCTTCTTCACATTCATGTGAAGATTATTCTCTTTGCACCAGCTCTCCAGATGTTCCACCTCCTGTCTGTAGCTGGACTCATCATTGTTTGTGATGCATCCCACCACCGCTGTATCATCTGCAAACTTAACAATATGACAGCCTGGAAGTGTGGCTGTACAATCATATGTGAGCAGAGTGAACAGAAGGGGGCTCAGCACACATCCCTGAGGAGAGCCAGTGCTGAGGGTTATGGTGGAGGAGGAGAAGTTGTGGATCTTCACGGACTGTGGTCTGTCTGTTAAGAAGTCTAGTACCCAGTTACAAATAGAGGGGCTTAGTCCAAGTGTAGATAGTTTGTCTATCAGAGTTTGGGGGATCATGGTGTTGAAGGCAGATGTGAAGTCCACAAAGAGCAGACGCACGTATGAGTCCTTCTGATCCAGGTGGGTGAGAGCAGTGTGGACCACGGAAGAAATGGCGTCCTCTGTTGATCGGTTCTCACGGTATGCGTATTGATGAGGGTCCTCGTTGATGTTGACGGTTGCCTTGATGTGGGACATGACCAGTTTCTCAAAACATTTAGCGACTATCGGGGTGAGGGCCACTGGTCTATAGTCATTCAGACCAGTCACTGTGGAGCTCTTTGGGACTGGGATGATGGTCGCGGTCTTCAGGCAGGTGGGAACTGACTCCAGTGCAAGTGAGGTGGTGAAGATGTCAGCCAGCACCTCACAGAGCTGGTCCGCACATTCCTTCAGAACTTTCCCTGGGATGTTGTCTGGTCCGGTTGCTTTATGAGGATTAATCTTTCTGAGACTGCCTCTCACTTCTGCTGCGGTCACTCTGAGATGCTCTTCATCTGGTGATGAGGTGAGTCTGGTGCTAGCTGGTCTGTTTGGATCATCAAAACGTGCATAAAACTTATTGAGGGCATCAGGCAGAGATGGGTCCCTGGGGCATTGTTTGTTCTTGCCTTTGTAATCTGTTATGCATTTAATACCCTTCCACATGCTCCGTGGGTCTTGTGAGGTGAACTGTCCCTCGATCCTCTGTGCATACATAATGTCATAATGTCATAATGTGCATAATGTCAGTCCTATTTTAACATTTGGTTTGCTAAAATATTTCTATTTACAACCATCAGGGTGCTAACGATCCATCGTTAGGCTGATGGTCCTCCTTGATCATGTGAGCAGCTGGTTTCGGCTGTCATCAGCCAACTGGTTGATCCACTGTGAGAGGGTGCTATTTATAAGACTGAGCTGAATACAGCAACTCAGACTGAGGAAGTCTTTCGGACGAAAGACGAAACGTTTCTACAATTTTTTTGCTTTGTTTTGTTTTTTGAATGTCCAGAGGATCAGACTTAGCTTTTTTAGATTTTTCTACCTGGATTATTGAGCATGCATCAGGGTATTTCTATTTACATTTCCACAAAAACTAAGTGTGCTGAATAGTCAGATTACCTCCAAATGACAACCGTCTTTCTTTGGAAGATGCTCTCTGGAGAGTTTTGATCCTCCAGGCCAGGTATCCAGTGCCACTGTCCCCATCATAATAATGCTCCTTTTAAATAAGAAGAGACAGAGACACTTGTTTAAGATTAAACTGTTAAAGCTTGTAAAATATGTTGCATTTCCAAAACCCCTAATGTGCATAACTCACATAGCCATTCTTAGACTGCGGATCACTTAGATAGGGGAAGAAACTAACAATTCCTTTCGCATACTTTTCCTTCTCCTGTCGTGGTGGTGATGTGCTGAAGAACAGATAATGCATTTCAGTGTACTTTAATAATTACCATTATTTTATATTTATTTATTTTAATTGTAACCTACCCATATTTTTCTGTCATGTCAGCTGCCAGGATCCATCCATCCATCTATCCATCTTCTTCCGGTTATCCGGGGTCGGGTCGCGGGGGTAGCAGCCTAAGTAGGGAGGCCCAGACTTCCCTCTCTCCAAAGTCAAAGTCAAAGTCAAAGTCAACTTTATTGTCAGAACTGCAATATGTACAGGACATACACAGGACCGAAATTGCATTTCTCTCAGTCCCTCGGTGCAACAGTAACCATCTAAACACTAAACACTAAAACATTTAATACACATAAGCATAAAATAGTAAAAAAGTGTAACACTGTCCTGAGTTTTTTCATAATAGTATAAAAGTATGAAAATTAACACCAACACTGAAACACCAAACACCCCTAAAACACCAAACACCCAATGAACATAAGCATAAAATGAAATAATAAAAGTGTAATACTGTCCTGAGTTTTTGCATAGTAGTATAAAAAGTATATCTAATAAACTGAAGGTTCTAGCATTGACATTTGCAAAGAGTGGCACAGCAGCATATAAGTTAAGTTGGACCAGCCACTTGGAGCAGCTCCTCCGGGCGAATCCCAAGGCGTTCCCAGGCCAGCCGAGAAACATAGTCCCTCCAGCGTGTCCTGGGTCTTCCTCTGGGTCTCCTCCCGGTGGGACATGCCCGGAACACCTCACCAGGGAGGCGTCCAGGAGGCATCCTAACCAGATGCCCGAGCCACCTCAACTGGCTCCTCTCGATGTGGAGAAGCAGCGGCTCTACTCCGAGTCCCTCCCGGATGACTGAGCTTCTCACCCTATCTCTAAGGGAGAGTCCTAGCCACCCTGCGGAGAAAACTCATTTCAGCCGCTTGTATCCGAGATCTTGTTCTTTCGGTCATAACCCAAGGATATTAACCATTTTTCTTCTGGTTTCATCCATCAAAGACTTGGTTCTTTTGTACTCATTTATTATGCGTTCTCCACCTGGTTTACTTGTAAGAATGGATTCAACCAACTAAAGACATAATGCAAAGCTATATTTAAAAAAAGCTCTGCTACATTTTTTATGTCGAAAGATTCTTAAGTTTTTACCCGCTTAGCTTCTTCATCCAGCCTCTGGCGTTTACTGGGTGGACTCTCTGAAAGGATGATGGTATCGTCTGAGTCTGCAGAATCACCAGGTGATGGTACGGATGACACAGGTGACAACAGTGTAGGGGTCTCATCTATGTACAATGAAAGAAAAAGTGGAATAAAAGTTGTTGTGCTCAGTTCTTCAATGGTGTTTTTACTTTCTATAAAACAGCTAATTTGATTGCAACAAACCTGTGTCATATTTGATGGTTAGCACACCAGTGGAGGGATCTTTAATAACGTCTTCAAAGACATCATCATCTAGCTCAGTTCCTGAAGTGTCAATAACTTTGACTCCTTGTGTAACAGCTTGAATGCCAAACTTTTCAAATGCTATAACAAAAAATAAAATAAAAAAGAAATCACAGAAAGCATGTTATAATTTTACTTTTAAAATTTATAAAATAATTTTTCACACGTCATTTTTATTAAATCTGTACATAATATTAAAATTAACACAATAATTTACTACTTAACACTTACCCATACTCTGATTATAAATGTGGATGACATTGGACAAGAGGTAATGTTTTGATTTGACACCATTTTAAATGAACACTCATCAAAATAAAATACAACAAACTTTACCTGCAATAAAAATAATTTTAAAGTAGGCTCTGTTAGTCGAACAAACTTTTGACACTCTCCAAGCTTTACTTTCAGGAGCATGATCACTGCAAAAGGTAAAAACCTTACATTTAGAATTTCAGAAGGGCTGCCGAAGTTAAATTTGAAAACCATAAAAATGCACAAGATTCAATTTAAATTAGCTTTAACTGTTCATAAGCTATATGTTGCTAAACAAAAAATACAGCCATAAGTACAGATAACGTGCTTAAAATAACACGTAAAAACACGTAAAAATGACAAGAATGTTTTCCTATTTAATTTGCTGAAGACTCAATGAAATATGCGTACCTTCGGCGCGTAGGCTACTCGGAGGCAGACGTTTTTGACTGCAACCCATGAATTGAGACACAGCTATTTTGTTGTAATTAAGAATAATTTAATCTAGGTTTAATAAGTAGTGTCGTAGTTTTCACAAGAGTGCTGATTAAAGACAACACAGTTGCTGCTGCAACCATAGGGTTGCAACAGCTGCTGTTTCTTTGTTCACATTCCGATGACGTAGTTTCAAGCGCATTCACGTTAGGCGTGTTGCTGTTGCACATCCAGTCTTCATGAAACAAAGTCCACACAGCTTGGATGTGCGCTCGTCTTTTAACAAGAAAGCCATGAGACCGCAGCAAGATGCTAACGGCTAAATGCTGCGCGTGCTGCGCGATAATAGCTCCGTGCTGAAACGCGCCCAGGAAATTTTGTTCCGCGGCGCATATATTAACGTTCAATGAGTGGAAAAAAAAAAAACGAAACGGTACGCAGATGGACGATATTCTCCCCAAATACATAGCACACAAATAAAAAACAACATTGTATTATTTTCTGTCAATGCCAGCTCTAATCCTGGTTAAGGATTCACCATTTAGGGGGAAAGCACGTTGGGTGGATTTGCCGCGTTTTGCTACGCTAACACGTTAGCAGCTAGCTAAACCAACATACACGTTCTGTATAATAAAGTCATGAAATCCGCGTTTTGGTCACCAACAAAGAATATGCTAGGAACTCCCCATATCGTATAAAATCTCAATAAACTAAGTAAAATGTAGTTATGAATTCAGTGCTAAGCTAAATAGTAATACATAGTCGAACCTACACCACATTATTTTCTTAAAATAGACTAACTGTAAAAGTGATAGTTGGCAGATATGCATGTAATAGGGGCGGCCGTGGCGTAGTGGTAATGGCAGTCGTCCCCCAATCGGAAGGTTGGTGGTTCGAATCCCGGTTCCCCACACCATGTGTTGTTGTGTCCTTGGGCAAGACACTTAACCCTTAGTTGCTCCCGGTAGGACTGGAAAGCACCTTGCATGGAAGTCTGCCGCCACCGGTGTATGAATGTGTATAGCATTCAATGTGTGTAGCGCTTTGAGATTTTCACTAATGAAAAGCGCGTTATAAATTGAATTCATTATTATTATTATTATTATTATTAAGTCTGCCGCTACCGGTGTATGAATGTGTGTAGCATTCAATGTGTGTAGCGCTTTGAGATTTTCACTAATGAAAAGCGCGTTATAAATTGAATTCATTATTATTATTATTAATGCTATTATAATTCAATTAAAACTACAAATTCTTCATTTCTTACTAAGTCAACTTACCTTTGCTCAGACGAATGGATGAAGAGAAAATGGCGTTGGCAGTAATTCAGTGGGAGGAGCTTTCCAGAGTTTTCTCAGCACATGGTACTCGACACCATGATTTTTCACCAACACTGGGGGGCGTATTACTCACAACTGTGTTTTATAAATTCTGATAGAGTTATTGCACTTTGACTCTGTTATTTTAACTCAGCTGATTTTGCTGTGCAGACTTAGCTTTTTTAGGCCCTGAACACACGTAGCCGTTTATCAGTAAAACCGAACAGTTTGTCGTGCGGTTTGGCCTTTTATCCACACGTGAACTCCGGTTGATGTAACTATAAACGAATAATAACAAAACTCCGACCAAAGTAGAGATTTGAGAATTCTCCGCGTTCGCGTCTGCGTGTGGACTTTCAGAACCGGAGGTTTATGCTCCAGCTGGAGCTGACGTCACATGCTCGGAGAAAAAAAAGCGCTAAAAAGTCAACATACCTGCTCTGACATGATTCCCAGTCGACATTTTCCTGCGTTTTATTAACTTTGTACTCCAACACGGTATTTTAGTAGTTCAACCTTGCAGTCTGTCCACACAAACGAAAGGAAAATAAATAAATAAATAACAGGAAGTCACGGCTGAGTTGAAGGGTTGTGACTGCACTACACTGCCACCTATGGGTTCAGCATATTCATTACACGCTCTGTAGTGAAATAAACTACACATGTAGACGAACATTTTAAATATCCAAACATGTATGGACAGAGATTTTTTTTAGCGCAAATATTCGTTTTTCAAACACCAGGCTACGTGTGTACAGGGCCTTAGGCTCTTCATATCTGCCGTGTTTACTTGTTGTGCTAAACGTCTCTGCCCAACTCCTGCAGGCAGGAAGGAGGGGGCGGTTGAGGTTTGTG
The DNA here is from genome assembly GCA_038048925.1 of Garcialebias charrua. Lineage (NCBI taxonomy): Eukaryota > Metazoa > Chordata > Actinopteri > Cyprinodontiformes > Rivulidae > Garcialebias > Garcialebias charrua. Next base: position 9,599 of record JBBPBX010031213.1, on the reverse strand, counting down.
TTCAGTGAGGGAGAAGGAGGGGGGCGAGTGGGAGAAAGAAGGCAGCAGGAGTCTAAAAAAGTTAAATCTGGTCCTCTGGACATTCAAAAAACAAAACAAAAAACTGTAGAAACGTTTCATCAAAAAGTGATCAAAATAGTTTCCATAAACCAATTACAATATTTGTCATATCATCTGTTTTATCATTACATGCAGCTCTAGTTTCCTTGTGAAAGTTGTGTATTAGTTTGAGCTCCATAAAATGACACCTGTCGAGCATCATCAGTTGCTAGTGGTGAGTGGAATGATACCTTATTCTTTCAGTTGTTAAAAGCTATGCTCACAGGTTTTTGTTCATATACAGAAACTGTCATCAGGGTTCTCACACTTGTCCAGGGTCGGCCCAAGCCTCTTCGGGGCCCTAAGCGAAATTTGGATGGGGGCCCTCTGTTTCTACTACTACTACTACTACTACTACTACTACTACTACTACTACTACTACTACTACTACTAATACTAATACTAATAATAATGAATTTAATTTATAACGCACTTTTCATTAACGAAAATCTCAAAGTGCTACAAAGTGCAACAAAAATCAAAGATCAAATAAAAACAAGTGATAAAATCAAGTAAAATCAAATGATAGTATCAACTAAGATTAAAGGTAAAATCATGTGGAGGCAGAGTAGGCTTGCTTAAAAAGAAAGGTCTTTAAGCCTTGTTTAAAGTCAACCAGTGACTGTGGAGCTCTTAGGTAGTCAGGGAGGGAGTTCCATAGGCGGGGGGCAGCCACACTGAATGCCCGGTCTCCCATGGTCCTTAATTTGGTTCGTGGAATGTGAAGGAGATTACTGTTCTGTGATCATAGAGACCGGGTGGATGAATATGGAGCAAAAATGTAATAATGTGAATGACTGCAATCAACAGTCAGATGGTTTTATCATTCTCCCACCTGATAAAACATATTGCAACTCTGACAGTCCTTTTTAATGTATATATGTAATTTATTGCAGGGGTGTCAAACTTATTTTAATTTTGGACCATATCAAGTTCATGAAACCAGCCACTAGGGAGCACAAGCCAGTGTATCTCTTGTGCCGGTCCCAAGCCCGGGTAAATGGTGAGGGTTGTGTCAGGAATGGCATCCGATGTAAAACACTTGCCAAAACCATAATGCGAGTTCATCAAAGTGAAACCATACCGGATCGGTCGAGGCCCGGGTTAACAACGTCCGCCACCGGTGCTGTTGACAAACAGGGTGCCGGCGGAAATTGTACTACTGTTAGTCGAAGACCCCGAGGAGGGAAACGTGTCAGGAGACAGAGGGAGAGGAGGAAAGTGAAGAATGTAGGACTGAGGGTTGCAACTCTAAATGTGGGGACAATGACAGGCAAAGGTAGAGAGCTGGCTGACATGATGCAGAGAAGAAAGGTAGATGTTTTATGTGTCCAAGAGACCAAGTGGAAGGGCAGCAAGGCTCACAGTATTGGAGCAGGGTTCAAACTGTTTTACCATGGTGTGGATAGAAAGAGAAATGGAGTAGGGGTGGTCCTGAAGGAGGAGTTGGCAAAGAATGTAGTAGAGGTGAAGAGAGTGTCAGATAGGGTGATGTGTCTGAAGGTAGAAGTAGAAGGTCTGATGCTAAACATCGTCAGTGGTTATGCTCCACAGGTTGGATGTGATGGGGAGGAGAAAGATAAATTTTGGAAAGATTTGGATGAAGTGATAGAGAGTATTCCCAGGGAGGAAAGAGTGGTGATTGGAGCAGACCTGAATGGACATGTTGGTGAAGGAAACAGAGGGGATGAGGAAGTGATGGGTAGGTTTGGTGTCAAGGAAAGAAACCAGGAAGGACAGATGGTGGTGGATTTTGCCAAGAGAATGGAAATGGCTATAGTCAATACCTATTTCCAAAAGAGGGAGGAACATAGAGTGACCTATAAGAGTGGAGGAAGGAGTACACAGGTCGACTACATTCTGTGTAGAAGAGGAAACCTGAGGGAGATTGGAGACTGTAAGGTTGTGGCAGGGGAGAGCGTGGCCAGACAGCATCGGATGGTTGTGTGTAGAATGACTGTTGTTGTGAAGAAGAGAAAAAGAGTAAAATCAGAGAAGAAGACCAAATGGTGGAAGCTAAAGAAGGAAGAATGTTGTGAGAAATTCAGAGACGAGCTGTTAAAGGCTCTGGGTGGTAAGAAAGAGCTTCCAAGTGACTGGGCTACTACAGCAACAGTAATTAGAGAGACAGGTAGGAAGGTACTTGGTGTGTCATCTGGACAGAGAATGGATGATAAGGAAACCTGGTGGTGGAATAGTGAAGTGCAGGACGCCATTCAAAGAAAGAGATTAGCCAAGAAGAAATATGACAGTGAGAGGACTGAAGAGAGGAGACAGGAATATAAGGAGATGGGACATAGAGCAAAGAGGGAAGTAGCTAAGGCAAAGCAGAGGGCGTACAATGAGTTATATGGGAGACTGGACACTAAAGAGGGCGAGAAGGACTTGTACCGATTGGCAAGACAGAGGGATCAGGCTGGAAAGGATGTGCAGCAGGTTAGGCTTATTAAAGATGGGAATGGGAATGTTCTAACAAGTGAGGAGAGTGTGATGGGAAGATGGAAGGATTACTTTGAGGAGCTAATGAATGAAGAGAATGAAAGAGAAAGAAGAGTGGAGGTCATAGAAACTGTGGACCAGGAAGTGGGAAAGATTAGTGAGGGTGAAGTCCGGAAAGCTTTGAAAAGAATGAAGAAGGGGAAGGCAGTAGGACCTGATGACATACCAGTGGAGGTTTGGAAATGTCTTGGAGAGGTGGCAGTGAGGTTTTTGACTCAAATATTTAATGGAATATTTGAGGGTGAGAAAATGCCTGAAGAATGGAGAAGAAGTGTGCTGGTTCCCATTTTTAAGAACAAGGGTGATGTACAGAGTTGTAGCAACTACAGGTAGTCCCCGATTTACGAGCGCTCTGATCTGCGAGGTTCCAGACTTACGAGCTGCGAATTTTTGGAAAAAACGAAAAAAATACTGAGTTTTCATGTGTTTTTTCACCACAGTTAGTTAGCTAAGCATATGGACACACGTTTCCGATCATTTTTATGCACTCATAAGCAGTTTTTGGATGAAAATAGAGTGTTTGTAGTCGCGCTAGCGAAAACCGTTCCAATTTACGAGCGAAATTCCGGATTTACGAGAGAAATGGCGGCCGTTCCAAATTACGAGATTTCCGGTTTACGAGCGCCTCGTTGTAACGGATCTCGCTCGTAAATCGGGGACTACCTGTACAGGGGAATTAAGTTGATGAGCCACACAATGAAGATCTGGGAGAGAGTTGTGGAAGGAAGGCTTAGACAAGAGGTGACTATCTGTGAGCAGCAGTATGGTTTCATGCCAAGAAAGAGCACCACAGATGCCATCTTTGCTTTGAGGATGTTGATAGAGAAGTACAGAGAGGGTCAGAAAGAACTCCATTGTGTGTTTGTGGATTTAGAAAAAGCATATGACAGGGTGCCAAGAGAGGAGGTGTGGTATTGCATGAGGAAATCTGGAGTGGCAGAAAAGTATGTTAGACTGGTACAGGACATGTATGAAGACAGCAGGACAGTGGTGAGATGTGCTGTAGGAGTGACAGATAGCTTCAAGGTGGAGGTGGGATTGCATCAAGGATCGGCTCTGAGCCCCTTCTTGTTTGCTCTGGTGATGGACCGACTAACAGATGAGGTCAGGCAGGAATCCCCATGGACTATGATGTTTGCAGATGACATTGTGATATGTGGTGAGAACAGGGAACAGGTGGAAGAGAACTTGGAGAGGTGGAGGTATTCACTTGAAAGAAGAGGAATGAAAGTCAGCCGTAGTAAGACAGAGTACATGTGTGTGAATGAGAGGGAGGCCAGTGGAACAGTGAGGCTACAAGGAGCAGAGGTCACAAAGGTGCAGGACTTCAAGTACTTGGGGTCCACTGTCCAGGAAAATGGGGAATGTGGTAAAGAGGTGAAAAAGAGAGTCCAGGCAGGATGGAGTGGATGGAGAAAAGTTTCAGGAGTGATTTGTGACAAAAAGGTGTCAGCAAAGGTCAAAGGAAAAGTTTACAAGACAGTGGTGAGACCAGCTATGTTGTATGGTCTGGAGACAGAGACATGGACAAAAAGACAGGAGAAAGAACTGGAAGTAGCAGAAATGAAGATGTTGAGGTTCTCCTTAGGAGTGACAAGGATGGATAAGATCAGGAATGAGATCATCAGAGGTACAGCACATGTTGAACAACTGGGAGATAAAGTTAGGGAGGCCAGACTGAGATGGTTTGGACATGTCCAGAGGAGGGACAGTGGGTATATTGGTAGAAGGATGTTAGAAATGCAGCTGCCAGGAAAAAGACACAGAGGAAGGCCAAAGAGGAGATATATGGATGCAGTTAGAGAGGACATGGAGGTAGTTGGAGTGAGGACAGAGGATGCAGAGGACAGAGTGAGGTGGAAGAGGATGACTCGCTGTGGCGACACCTGAAAAGGGAAAAGCCGAAAGAAGAAGAAGAATCAAGTTCATGAAAGTCCTCAGAAGGCCAGACATGGCAGAATGTATTGATAAAACTGCCTATGAATAAACTGGTAAAATCAA
>JBBPBX010031212.1:0-30704 GCA_038048925.1 Garcialebias charrua | reverse complement strand
ACTACAGTATTTTGTTTTGTTTGATGGAGTCATATTCCTGATTGGCGTCATCCAGGGACAGCTTCTGAATTTTGAAATATATTGTGTTCATGCTATAGCCTTTAAAAAATACTTTAATTTCTAGCGTCCACACTATTTTCTCTGTGTCCATCCATCCATCATCTTTTACCCACTTCTTCCATTTTGAGTCACGGGGGTCGCCGGTGCCCATGTCCAGCAATCACTGTGCGAGGGGCGGGGTACACCCTGGACGGGTCGCAAGTCCATCACAGGGACACAAACGAGAAAAACATCCATTAACTCTCTCACTCACACTCAGGGACAATTTAGAGTTACCAATCAGCCTAACATGCATGTTTTTGGACTGTGGGAGGATACCGGAGTACCCGGAGAAAACCCACGCATGCACGGAGAGAGCATGCAAACTCCACCCAGAAAGGCCCCTGGACCGGGATTTGAACCAGGGACCTGCTCGCTGAGAGGCAGCAGCTCTACCAGTTGCACCACCGTGCTGCCTTTCTCTCTGTCATACTACAAAAAAAGTTGTAATTGTGGGCAAAAATATAAATAACCAAACTATAATGAGGTTAAAGGAGACTTTATTTTCATCCGTATCACATGTGGTACATGATGTGAAACGAAATTGTCTCACTTACGCCAAAATTACACCACACGCGTTGCGGCTCCGCCCCGCTCCGGTCCGACCTCCGAGCAAATACGCACCCATTATAATCAATGACAGAATTTACACTGGCTCCGCACGGCGGCGGCGAGCAGCGGAGAGCGGACGGCAGTCCGTCAAAATTAGAAATTTTTCTATTTCTGCCGGACGCCGGAGCTGTGCGGAGGCACCAACAGGAAAAGGAACGAGCACAACTTCCGTATTTACAAAATAAAATCACCACGGGCGGACTAATCCTAGCTCTATACGGATTTATTTGTACAAAAATGCTTCAAACTATCATTTATGACTACGCCTACAAACGCAATACAAGAAATAAATAAATAAATAAAGTATTTTATTCTGAAAATGTAATACCTCACTTCCTGTTGCTCAAACCATGTCCTGTCGCTCATTTACGAGAGAAGATCAAGGCAGCAGTCTCTACTGTTGTTCTCCTTCTTCCACCGAATGAATTGTTTTGTTCTGACTTACTTATTTATCACTTGATTTATCGCGCGATCTCGCAAATCCCGCGCATGCGTCTAGGAGCGGCGCATGCAGGCGGACCTGAGCTGAGCGGAGGTAGTGGAAATTGGAGTTTGAGACGCTCAGCTGCGACCTGCGGAGCGGAGCGGACCGTATGTAATGTAATTTTGGCGTTACACCTCAAAATAGCAAAATAGCAGGATCTAAGATTTTGTAGGCATGGCACCATCTAGTGGGCCTCCCTTGTCGTTGCACCCTTGTGTATCATTATTCTCGATTAATTCCACCTCCTGTTCCCAGCTGTACGTAATCACGTCCTGTCTTGTCTGTGTATTTAAGCCTGTCTGTGAGTCTCGTCCTTTGTCATGTCATCATTGGGTCTACCCTGTCCTGTGCTGCCAGCCTGATCTGATCCTTGCTCCCTGTTTTTGTAAGTTGCTGATACATCAGCCTGTATTCCTGCGGTCCTGAGTCTTACCTGCATTATTGGGTTCACTCCTGCCCTGTCTTGTCAGAAAATCTGACAGTATGGCGCAACCAACAATAAACCCAGCAGGCGACCAATTTTTGTCTGAACTGTCTGATGAAGGCTATTCACAACTTTGCGACACAGTCCAGAGGTATGTTGACTCTGCCACCTCCTGCTATCTGTGGGAAAGGTGGGTAGCCACAAAGAACATGTTTGACAAATATATTCGTCTCTCCGGACTAATTGACTCTCCTGGTATGGAGGACATTTTGGATGAGGTGCTGTAGGAAGAGCATTGGCTAGAGCCACTCATACAACCAAATGTTGCCGGTTCTAGTCCTCCACCAAAGCATCACATCCCTGTTTTTGAACCAGACCCGGAAGTGCCTAACCACTGACACCACCCGCACGCAAAGCTCTCCACACTCGGCCAGATCCTTGACCTGAACCACACCGCCGCTCACGTTGGAGAGGTCGACGGCAGAAGGTTTTCCAGAGACTCAGTCCAAGCTCCAGAACCTGTAGCCCCAGAGCCTCCAGAACCTGCAACCTGTCCAGAACCTGCAGCCCCAAAGTCTCCAGAACATGCAACCCCAGAGTCTCCTCAACCTGCAACCTGTCCAGAATCTGCAGCCCCAGAGTCTCCTCAACCTGCAACCTGTCCAGAACCTGCAGCCCCAAAGTCTCCAGAACATGCAACCCCAGAGTCTCCTCAACCTGCAACCTGTCCAGAATCTGCAGCCCCAGAGTCTCCTCAACCTACAACCTGTCCAGAATCTGCAACCCCAGTCTCCTCAACCTACAATCTGTCCAGAACCTGCAGCCCCAGAGTCTCCTCAACCTACAATCTGTCCAGAACCTGCAGCCCCAGAGTCTCCAGAACTTACAGTCCCAGAACCTGCAACCCAAGAACACTCAGAGCCTGCAGCCCCAGAGTCTCCAGAACATGCAGCCCCTGAATCTCCAGAACCTGCCACCCATCCTCAACCCACAGCCAGCCCGGAGTCTGCAACCAGCCCCACCTGCTCTGGCCACAGAAGACCCTGCCTCTGTTGATCCACATCATCCACCGTCCACATTTGCTCCAGATCCTGCTGCCAAAGATCTGACCGCAGAAGATCTCATTGCTGCCAATCCATCTGCTGAGCTCCATGCCGCTGAGCTGTCTCCCGAGCTCCTCGTCACGACCTGTCCACCGAGGTCCTCGCCGCTGGCCCGACTGCAGAAAATCCCGGCCTGCCGAGGTCTTCGTCCCCGGCCCGCCCAAGATTGCTGTCCCTGGCCCGCCTGAGGCCTCCGTCCCCGACCTGCCTGAACGGCCTCCCGGCCGCCTGTCTGACCTTTTTGAACGACTACTTGGATGGGCTCTCAACCGCTTGCCTGACAGACCCCGGCCTGATGAATGGTCTTCTGGCCACCCGTCTGACCTGTTCCAGCGTGATAGATGGCTGCCCACCTGACCTTTTCTGGCCTGATGCCTGGTCCCCACTGCACAACTCGAAACGCGCCTGCCGTCCCCTTTTGGCCGCTTGTCACGGTCCCACTGAGCCACTGAAGACCGTCTGATGACGCGCACTAGGGGGTGGCAGAGGGAGGGGTCTCTAGCTCGTTTTCCGGGTTCAGTTGTTGTGTTAACTGCACCTCCGACGGTCTTTGATGAGATTAAAACGTTTTTTTAATGTTTGGGGTGATCTACACTGGAGAGAACAGCAGCCTGTCAGCAGCAACTGTAAAAATGTCACGTTTCTTACCGGAGTTTGGTTCCAATTCATGGAGGCTCGATCCGGTAAGTTTAAAAAGTCCAAAAAAAGTCCCGTTGTGGTTGTGTAATCAGATAGCAGAGGCTCTCCCGACTGTTTGCTGGACGCGTCGAGCCACCAGAGATCGAATTTTCTGGCGTTGGCAGTTCGACGCCTAGGTTGATTTGGACGCGCGCGTGCGTGGAAAAGGAACTGCAGGCTGCCGCCGCGCCGCTTCGATCACTCGAATCGCGCCGCTTCCCGGTTCGCCGTGACTCCACGCGTCTCCTCATAGACTTTGAATGTAAACCCGCCGCTTCAGCCGCCCGACACCGGGGCAGTGGGTACCAGGCATCAGGGTCGGTCTTCTGGCCAGGGGCGGCCGGCCACTAGAGGGCGCCAGGGCGTTGCCCCACTGTATCTTCTGGACCATATTACTGTACATTGAAGACTTAAAAAAATAATAATAAAAATGAAATAATACAATAAAAATATTTCGAAATATATGCATATATGTTTTTAGTTGTGTAGGATAAATATTTTATGAGTAATGATGAGTTATATTGTTTGTTTCAAAAAACGTTTTCTGATTGATGACGTATTTCCGGTTTTGGGGCGCTCTTATCTTATCCATTCACTCTAGTTATAACTTGCACATGCACAGTTATTCCCCGACATTACAAAATAATGGGACGATGCTGGGCGCAGTTTTCTACGCCCTGGAAATGCCCAACGTGAGCTCTCTGCCTCAGGGCATTTATTTATTTATTTAAAAAAAACTGGAAAATGAGCCTGTGACAAGCAGGCTAGCTGCAGGTAAGTTGTAAATCATTGAAAGCCCTTTATCTAATGTCTATTTGCATTTCTTACTTATATGCCTCTCAACTTTAGATGGCTGTTTGTGAAAAAAGCCTTCAGCTGACTGTTTATTGAATTTGTTTTAGAGCTAGCGTGCTAATGCTAGCCATTATGTAATGCTTATATTATTACTATTCCTGACTGATATGCCTCTCAACAACATTTAGATGGCTGTTTGTGAAAAATACCTTCAGCTGACTGTTAATTCTAAAAGTGGCAACTGGTGAATTTGTTTTTTTTCTTTGTTTGTTTGTGGAGGATGCCAGCGCTAGCCTCCAGGTTATTGGACTCTGATGGCTACATTTATTTCAATTTGCTTATAAACAATTATCAAACATTAATAATTTTATATACTAAAATGTCATTGGTGGTGTTTTACTATTTCTTAACACTGTATTGATCTGCAGAATGAAAACAAAGCCTCTTGCAAGTAGAAATGCAGAAATGTTTTAATCTCACTTATTTTCCCTTTTCTTCTTCTTCATGTTTTTCATACTTAGAGTGGAACAAGCATCCAGGACCATGTTGGTGCCATCAGCTTCACTACGCAGCCTACTTGCTGATGGAACAGAGGAGGTGCACCATCCACAAAAGTTCTTCATTATTCTGGACAAGCAGGTCATACCATGCAAGTCAACCAGCTCACTTGGAGCTTTTGATGAATTTTTTTAAGGTTCACTTTGTATTTGGACCTGTTTAAAATCAAATGCTCCATAACATGTACGTCTCCATGCAAACAGCCGTCTACAACATAGCTGTTGGCAATGTGGGAATTTATTTACACAATTATTTATTTACTCAGTTGGTGTCCATCACATTTATTCAAACACGTGTGTGTATATCTTGAGATAATATTGCACCTTCATGTACAGTATTTCACTTCTGAATGTCATTATTGTAAAATGTTAACTCCAAAAGATTGGTGGTTGCAGTTAATTTTTCATTCAACCTTTATTTAGTCAGGTTAATCTCATTGAGTCTCGAGGACTCATTTACAAGAGAGACCTGTCTACAAACTAAAGAATGATGACAACAGCAACAATAGAGTTTCCTTAAACAATCAACAATAGACAAACATAAGAGAGAAATATAGATTTTTTTTTTTTTTTTTACAAATTAAAACAAAGTAGCAAAGTAGCAAAACATTATAAGGTAGATGTAGAAAATCAAAAACAGGAACATGTCTGCATTGGTTTTTGCCAGGATTCCAACAGATTCTTAAAACCATTTAGAGAAGTCAAGGTCGAGAGCTTCAGATCTTTTTGTAAGATGTTCCATGAAGCAGGAGCAGAGTAGGAGAAGGCCCTTTTTCCAAGTTCAGTTCTCACTGAGGGAACACTGCAGGTAATCATGTCCTGAGAGCGCACACTGTAGCTGCACTCACGCAAAGACATGTAGGAGGAGATGTATGAGGGCAGCAGACCAAGAAGTGATTTAAAGATGAAAATGTACGAGAGGAAAAGTCTGCATGAAGTTAATCATGTCCATGCTGGTGAAGATTGGACATGATAAAATCAGAACAAGTGTTCATACAAAAACAACTGGCCTTTTTTGTTTTTTTATTGAACACTTGTTCATTTAATGATGTCCAGTTAACCAGTGAATACAGGATGCAGTGGTGGGTATGATAATCACAGCCAGTTATGAATCTTAGTGCACCATGATAGACAACATCCAACATCTACAGGGTGCTTGTAGGAGCATTCATGTAGATAATGTTACCGGACGGATATTTATATATCTATATCTATCTATATATATATATATATTATATATATATATATATATATATATATATATATATATATATATATATATGGTAAATGGTAAATGGAGCTTATTTATATAGCGCTTTCTAGCCCCCTGTGAGGAGCCCCAAAGCGCTTTACAATACCAACCATCCACCCATTCATACACGCATTCATACACCTTCATACTAGCGGCAGACTGCCATGCAAGGCGCTTTCCAGTCCTACCGGGAGCAACTCGGGGTTAAGTGTCTTACCCAGGGACACAACGACACATGGTGTGGGGAACTGGGATTCTAACTTCCAACCTTCCGATCGGGGGACGACTGCCATTACCACTACACCACGGCCGCCCCATATATCAGAGTCAGAGTCAGAGAGTCTTTATTGTCATTTGCACCGCATGTGGTATGATGTCTGTGATGGTGGGGAGACTGACTCCAACAGACTTCTGTGCAGCCTTCACCACTCTCTGTAGAGCTTTCCTCTCTGCAGCTGTGCAGCCTCCATGCCACACATTGATGCTGGAGCACAGGATGCTCTCCACTGCACACCTGTAGAAGGAGGTGAGGACTGAGCTTCTCAGACCAGCTCGTCTCAGCCGTCTGAGGAAGTAGAGTCTCTGATGACCTTTCTTGATCAGGCTGGTGGTGTTGTTGCTCCAGCTGAGGTTATCATTCATGTGTACACCCAAGTATTTGTAGCTGGAGACCACTTCCACCACAGATCCACTTATGTTCAGTGGGGTGTGGGTGTGTATGTTCCTTCTGAAGTCCACAATCATCTCCTTTGTCTTCTTCACATTCATGTGAAGGTTATTCTCTTTGCACCAGCACACATATATATATATATATACACACACACATATCTATCTATCTATCTATCTATATACTGTATATATATATATATGCATAGTGTTACGGTTGCGGGTGTACCCAGAATGAAAGACCAGAATCGAACAGAAACCAGAACTCAGAGAATAATTTACAGTGTTTATTTACAGTCAGTGAATAAAGAATGACATCCATGAGGGGGGCAGGAACACCTGAGGAGAGGAGGGGATGTTTAATGGACTGTTGTTGAATGAATAGTTGTTGTACTGAAGTAATCCTTACGATGAGAAGTCTTAAACAGAGTGCTGATGTGGTGATCCAATTCTCCAGTAATCCAAGGTAGGACCAAGCATTTGAAAAGGCAAGTGGTGGAAGGCAGGCAGCAGCTTATTGAGAGGCAGGAGGAGTTGAAGCTCATGTGGAACTCAGGCAGGGCAGGAACACGGTGAATCCAAGAACTCTGAAGAAGCGCAGAGAAAAACACAATCTTAGAATCAACTAATATCAATAAAAACTGGCTAGAACACTACTACCGTTAGTAGGCAATGTCCCAGCGCCTGTAGAGTGGTTCCTGGGTCTTCTTATACTCCTCCTGGGTGTTGGTTGATTAGAAGCAGCTGCTGCCAATTAGGAGTATGGAGGAGAGAGGGAGGCAGAGTGTAGAGCAAGACTCCTACACATAGGCGTAATTTACATGGGGATGGGGGGGATTTAACCCCCTCAATAATTGGATCCAGTCAATATAACCCCCCTAATGAAATGGCATCATTCATTTCAAGCTCCCGGATTAACTGGAGGTGCGCGGAGCCAGAGCGCGTTTCAGCTGAGACTGCTCTCTCTCTGCGTAAAAGCTGCCCTTCGGTTCTCAGCCTCTCCCTCCTCCTCCCCCTCCAGCAGCAGCCGGGGACACGTTTTCCACACGCTACTTTGCATTACCGTAACTCTGCAACGGTTTGGGCTATCAGAAAAATTCAAACGGTGTTTGAAAGAAAACAAAGTGCGCCTTTTGGCTGTTTTGGTGGTATTACGGTAATCGCCTTGAAACTGGCTGCAAGTGAACATTTAAGCATAATTGCTGAAGATGACATGCAGGGATCTGTCAAGTCTCCCGTTTTGGCCGGGAAACTACTGTATTTTACCCCTCTTTCCCGTCGTCATCCCGAATTATTATTTTCCCGGAAATCTCCCGTATTATAATATTATTTAAAAAAAAAAACATTCCAGTGCCTCTGTCACTAGCCTCGCGAGAACTGCCACCTGCAGTAGCCTCGGTGGCAGTTCTCGCGATGTTAGTGTTGGCAGCGGGAATCAACAAACCTAACCCGGAAAAACACAGAGATGGATGTAACGAGAGAGAAGGCGTCCCTGCCAAAAAAGTTAAGACTTCGTGTAAATATCTTGAAAAATGGGACAGCGAATTTACTTTCCTAAAGAAGAGTAGGGTGGGGCACAATTACGCGTTTTTTTAAGATTTGTAACTGCGACTTTAGTGTCTCTCATGGGGGAAGGAACGATGTCCGTCAGCATGAAAAATCCATCAAGCACAAAGGTAGGCCTATCAGATTGTGATCACATAACTGGTTTGAAAGAGGCTGATAGGTAGTTATTTTAGATTTCTTGTAAACCTGTCTTAAAATGTAAGGGGTCCTGGACTTTGGTTGGGCTAGTGCAGGGGTCTGCAACCTGCGGCTCTGGAGCCACATGCGGCTCTTTGGTCCCTCAGCAGTGGCTCTTCCAAGCTTTGATCAAAACTAACTTTAAACTGAATTTTATTTGTTCTTATAACAACAAAAAGGGCTAGTTTTAGCAGTTTTTCCTGTCATTTCCTTTGCAAATGTGTGAATACTAGAACTAATAGAAGGAGTAAAACATAAGTTAACTTTATTTATTCGAAGTAGGATATTTAATTTTTCCACAATTAAAATAATTTACCTAGACCTGCATAGTTCATTATTTTATTTTTTAATTGGGAAAGATCACATTATTTTTCCTTCTTTATGATAATCTGGTCTTTTTTAGTCTTAAAATGTAAAAATATCAACAAATGGTTAGATATTTTCAGCTTTACAATGGCCAGAAAACTACAGGTCAGAAAATTGTCCTCTAACAAACTTAAAGTGGTCTGTGGGCCACCAGTTGAGAATCCCAGTTGTAGCAGGTATTGTGGCTCCGGAAACGTTTAATTTAGTGAACAAAGGGGCAGAAATGGCTCTTTTGATCATAAAGGTTGCAGATCCCTGGGCTAGTGGGATGGCTCGGCGTACCCGGCAGAAAATTTCCCTTATTTTTAAATCCAAAACTTGACAGGTATGGTACTCTGCGCTTGTCATATTATGGCTGTATTTGAATCATTTGTTGTAATTTTTCCTAGTTAAACTGTAGTGAACCAGGTAAATACACACTCTTAGAAAATTGTGAAATTGAGGTATGTTATATAATAAATGTGCTATGGCTGAAAAAAAATGCAGAAAAATAGTGAGTTTTTTTCTTACTTGTTGAACCTATGTGGAACAAAAAAGGAGCAGAATAAATACAGAGAAAACAGGAAAGTTAAGTAAATCACAGTAAATCACAGTAAAAGCATTACAATATATTTTAACCCTAAAATATCCTAAATCGTAAAAAAAGTTATTTATTCGATAGATAAATAAATAGGTAGAGAGCATAACCCCCCCAATGTTAGACCTAAAGTTACGCCCTTGTATATATGTATATATACACTTTGTATATAATAATAATAATAATAATAATGCATTTTATTTGGTAGCGCCTTTCAAAACACTCAAGGACACTTTACAGCATTATAAACACAATAAAAACAGTATAAAATAACTATATACCGGTAAAAAGAAAGATATATAAGATATATACAGTATATGTGTATATATATACTTTGTATATACTGTATACAGTATATATATATATGTATATACAGTATGTGTGTATTTTGTACTGACTCTCTTCCAGGTTAATTAACAAACCTATTTTATTTTCATATAAAAATGATTTGTCACCAGTTATTTCTGAGTTGTGTTTAAAGTTTTAGTTATTGAAATATCAGTAAGATTACAGTAAGTGCATGACTACCCTCTGCTGGTTGTTGATTTCTTTTTCTTTTTTTACAACTAACACATAACCCTGTGTTATATTTTAGTTTGAATTTAGTTTAATTTGAAAGTTTTGATCATGCATGCATTGAATGTTTTATTAAGTTGTTTTTGATTTGTTGTTGTTGTTGTTTTTTAACAAGGTTTGAGTCAGTGACAATCATTTTATCCAGAAAAGATTGAGTCATTGATGAGAGTCTTAACCAACGTGAAACTGTGAGAGTTTTTTTCTGGCATCCTGCCTGGTTTCAGAGTCAGACTGTGTCGTTAGCTCATACTTGTTCTCACACACTCTGTAAGTCATCTTCATTAACAGGGGTAAAAAAAAAAAACATTTCACAATGTTTGAAAAACAGCTGGCTGTAGCCAAGAGAGGTTTTACGTCATCAGACCCCGAGAAACTTGCACGTCAGAGTCCTTTAATTATAACTCTTAGTAAACGAAAGATGAGTTGTTTGATGACGTCACAGCAGTGAAATCTCCAGGTATGTATGTACCCTGATGCATGCTCGATAATTCAGGTAGAAAAATCTAAAAAAAATCTAAGTCTGGTCCTCTGGACATTCAAAAAACTATTCCAGGTATGTGACTTTCCTGTGAACCTCATGGTGTGTACAGTTAGTTCAAGTTGTTTGACAGTGTGGTGAAATATGTGACAAGCTATAAATCAGGCTCTGACTGAACTGTGAATAATGAGTTCTCTATTTAGTTGTGTTTCAGTTTATGCAACGTACTGTAAGCATGTTGTTGTTTCTGTGGCGTCTGACTCTGACGATGATGCAGTGTTGGCTAAGACTTTGTGTCCCCGGCCACACCTTTCCACGCCTCCTCCTCTCACAAGTGGTGGTTACAGCTAAGCCGGGCTCAGAACTTTAAGTCGCCAGCAGCTAAAAGAGTCATTATTTACAGTGCAGCAGCTCAAGTGTCAGACCTCCAAGGAAAATGCTGTGGATGATATTTCTGCTTCTTAACGGACTCTTCATTCTGGTTCTTCTCTACTCCAGCCGCTCAAGGTAAAGCTGCTGTTGAGTTTTGCAGATATACTTTTCATTCTTTTGTAAAAGTTGCCCCAATTGTTTGTTATTATCAGTCTGATAGCAATCCTTATTGATTTTTATTTTATTTTAGGAATAGTTATCACTAAAAGATCAAAGTACCACTGAATAGGACGGTGTATTCTGTAGCATATACCATTTTCATCCAAGGTAAAAAAAAAAATAATGAGTTCAACAACTCATACTTTTGTCATGAAACAACAAAATAATACACTAAAACTCAACGTTCTGTTTCACACGAGTTATCTAAACCTCATTAAAAGAGGCTCTTTTTGCCTGCATTCATGTAAAACTTCAAACCTGTTTGGTGAGATGTATGACTGTGTGAAATGTAGATATGCAAACCATCACTCTGTCATATTTTTTTAATGAATTTCCTTGTACCAGACGGAAGAATGAGCCTCCTCTCGACAAAGGGCTCATTCCATGGCTGGGTCACGCTCTTGAGTTTGGGAAGGATGCTGCAAAGTTTTTGGCACGCATGAAAGAAAAGCATGGGGATATCTTCACAGTAAGGACTTGTTTTTTGGTCACCACCAATACTTCCTCAAGCAGGTCTTAATTTCTTCCTGTTTTACTATTTGAACAACTGTAATTATGTCTTGTTAGGTTTGTGTTGCTGGACACTATGTGACGGTGTTGCTGGACCCAAACTCCTTCGACAGTGTGCTGGGTGACACCGTCAGCTTCGACTTCAGCCGCATCAGAGGCCAGCTCATTAAAAGAGTCTTCGGTTTGCAGCTCCCAAACCTCCACCCTGCATCGGAGAGGAAATGGATGGAGACGTATTAATATTTTAAAACCATTCGTTTCTGAAGTTTGAAATGAGATTTGTTGACTCGGCTGCTGATTCTGAGACTCGGTCTCCTCTGTGATTTTTTTCATTCGTCAGCCATTTTCAAGGTCTCAGTCTCCAAGAGCTCACCCGCTCCATGAGCGATCATCTTTACGACCTGGTCGTGAATAACCGTGAATCATGCAGCTCTTCAAAGTGGACCGAGGATGAACTCTTTGGCTTCTGTTACAGCCTTCTTTTCAGGTACCAGACAGCATTCAAGAGCAGACATTGTTAATGCTAAAACACCATGACAGATGAGTGTTTTTTTTTTAACTCTGCTGTTGTTGACAGAGCTGGATATCTGACACTGTTTGAAAAGGAAGCTAATGCAGCTGAGGTCTACAAGGAATTTCGAAAGTTTGATGATCTTCTCACTAAACTGGCTCGAGGGTCACTGAATCGAGGTAAGCTCTGTTCAATTTGTAAATAAGCAGCAACAATTGTCGTCATATCCATCAAATGCAAAATTGACAATGTATTGATTCATAAAATACTGCTTGCATGAACTGTCATGTAACGGTGGTATTAGTTCTAAAATGGCAGAAAACCACTTTGGTCTAGGCCCCACTCTGACTAGCCATTAGCTTGTCGGCCTAGTCAGAACTAAACTCTGTTTCTGGACATTTTACTGAAAAAACACCTTCCTGCTGCTTACCTGGTTGATTCCCATGAAAGCAATAAAGTTGTATTTAATGTTTTAAACCGTAGCTTTGCATTGTTATCTTTTATTTATCAAAAGGCATGTCATAGTGTCATTTATTGGTGTTCCTTTGTTATGTGATTTACCTAAGTTTGTAACAGATGATGCTTTGTAAAAGCAGAGCAAGAAGAAAGAAAGCGTTGTTTTCTTTTTACCATGTGTAACTTGTGTACTTTGTGTAAATTAGGCAAAGTGAGCATCTTTGAATATCCATGTTGGTTTGATAACAGGGGAAAGCAAAATAGCCAAAGCATCCCAGGAGCGACTGTGGAAGCTGCTGTCCCCTCCATGTCAGAAAGCAGGCTCTACCGGTACTTCCGAGCAGCAGAGCTACCATCACTTCCTGCAGGAACAGGGGATGGATGCAGACGTGCAGACAAAAGCCCTGCTGCTGCAGCTGTGGACCACACAGGTTGGAGCTCTTTTGTTGCCCTATCACATCCTAAAAAAGCATGACACACGCTTGCCCAGATACTGGAACACCTAAACTGCAGCATCCAGTTGAATGTTTACCTTCTAATCCACTAACAGTGCAGAGCTGAGAGGATTCCTCACCCTCAAGTTATGCAGTGCTGCCTGCCTCAACCTGTTGCTTGCATTAGACTTTCTTGGCTGGAGCTTGATCATGAGTCAGTATCACTTGACATCCTTTCAGGTTCAATAATCTCTTGTGTAAACTGTGAGGTTGTTTCCTCTTCACTGTAGTTTCTGTCACTCTGAAACTGAACAAACCGAATGCATGACAAAAAAAATTTCATTTAATTTCATTTATTTATTCATTTTATAAAAATAAATACATAACAAACAAACACATGTATCATATAAAAAAAGAAAATATAAAATGAAAGGCGGCAGAAAGAAGAAAATATCTTATTACAGTATATCTGCCCCTTTTCAAAACAATAAATTCAAACAATCATTATACAGGGGGTCCCCGACTTACGAGCGAGTTCCGTTCCTACGACTATCTCGTAAGACGAAAATCTAGTACGTCGGAACACGAAACACGTGTTCTCGTAAAGGCCGAGATACAGTGAAGCAGACTCCGTATACGCGCGTATACGGAGCCTCTGCTACAGCTCGGCTGATGTTCTCGCTAGATTCTCGTGTTTTCGCTCCAAATTCTACGTCATTTCCTCCGTACCGTCACTTCCGATCGTCACTTCCGCTAGTTTTTCGCTCCACGGAGAGGACTCAACTGAGCTCGCTGATTGGTCACTTTGACACGCCTACTGAAATGATTGACAGATTTCAGTCAGCTCAAAGTGAAACCTATCGTGAGCAGCTCGCTCAGACTTCTGCGGTGTTCTGATACGGTCTTTCTACTATATATGTTATAAAAAGTTCTCTCAGAAATAAAAATAATAACAGGGAGTGCTTTTCCTGCAGCCCACAGCCCACCACAGCCCACCAGGGAATATATAAAACATCGCGCACCCAGGTAGGACCTGAATTCATTCATTTCATTCATCGAGTGAACGGAGGAAGAAGCGGTTACTTGACTTTAGGCAAAAAAACAAAAGAAAAGGCCCGATCAGCGATAAAAAAGAGGAATTTATTTCATTTGTGTAACATACAAAACAGTCCGGAGCCGGGGAAGTTTAGGTCAGACACCGCGCATCGCGTATGCGAATCGCGTATGCGTAGTAAAAAAATACCTTTGCGCGTACTTGCCCTGAGGGGCTACGCGGGGCTACGCTGCGTACGGGGCATACGTACGCTGCGTATTGGCGTATCGTGAGGACGCGCGAGTGTATCTCGCCCTTAAGTCCGGCTTTTCGGTCGTAAGTCGGAAGATTTATGCTAGCGCTACTACGAACACTCGTTTTTCGACACCAGCGTTCATACTAGTTCATGAACATGCTCAGAAACTTGTTTCCAAACGGTTAGCTAACACACTTTCATCTAAAAACACATAAAAGTGCTGTATTTTTTGTATGTTCTTTACAAATTTACTGTTCGATAGTGAGCTTGTAAGTCCGGAACCTTGTAAGTAAGAGCGCTCGTAAGTCGGGGATTACCTGTACATAAGTAATAAAAAAAGAATAACTCATCTCAATTTTCAAATTTCAACAAATCACTCTTTATCATTTTCTTAAACACAAACATATATTCAAAAAGGCGTTCAATACAAGATCAACTGGACTTTATTTGTTGCAAAAGACGTTTCTTCACCAGCACAAACATTATGTTTAAATACACCATAAATCCATCTTGGTGACCTTATTTTACTTGCACTAATCCTAAATTTAGATTATTATCTCTGATTGCTCATTTGTTCAGATATTTGGCTATTTAGTTTCAGAAGACTTTATGTGATCTACAATGTTGATAGAGGTGTGGACACAGAATCTGTGCTCACCAGTCCAGACAAGTTCAGAGCAGCTTGATGTCATTTCACGTAGCTGTCAGGTGGGGGAGAAAGTGAGCTGTTCATGGTCTGTGTGTGTGTGTCTACTGATCTTCCATGCATCAGTTGATCTGTAGAAGTTTCAGCCCCTGCTTTGTTAGCACTGATGTTATCGCTGCAACAAAGATTATTCAGACTGTTTATCCCGAGAGACGCCATCAGTCCCCTGGTTTGTTTGTCCACGACCGTGAGCGGCCACGTAAAGAAGCAGTTTCTGATTTTTGTTGAAACTGGAGTAGCAATGCAGAGAACAGCTTGAGACTAGTGAAAGGTGCAAGAGGGGTTGTGTCACCTGCATGTGTCACATGCAGGTTACTGTATCTTGAGGTAAAGAAAAGTTATGCTAGGATTTCAATAAAACCACCTGCATCATTGTTACAGCAGGTTATGCCCTGATGCACGCTCAATAATCCAGGTAGAAAAATCTAAAAAAGCTAAGTCTGGTCCATTCAAAAAACAAGCAAAGAAAAAAGTGTAGAAACGTTTTGTCTTTCGTCCGAAAGACTTCCTCAGTCTGAGATGCTGTATTCAGCTCAGTCTTATAAATAGCACCCTCTCACAGTGGATCAACCAGTTTGCTGATGACAGCCGAAACCAGCTGCTCACATGATGGTTCCTTTCCTTGATCATAAGACGAAAAGTTTCTACACTTTTATTTTTGCTTTGTTTTGTTTTTTGAATGTCCAGAGGACCAGACTTAGCTTTTTTAGATACAGAAGGTTATGCTCAGGCAGAATGTAGTATTGTGCTTCTGTTTTGCAGTCGGTCGATCATAACACTATGGTGATACTGATACACTCCTCCATGCATATATTTTAATATAAAAAAAGCCCCTGATTGTCAGTGGTGGACAATAACAAAGTATATTTACTTGAGTACTGTACTTAAGTACATTTTCTGCTTTACTTCACTTGAGTATCTGTGTTTTTGGGAACTTGTGAATTTCACTCTTCTACATTTCAAAGACGATTATTGTACTTTCGACTCCACAACATTTCTATGAAGCTTCTCGTTCCTTTAGGCTCAGCTTTGTAATCCACCGTTGCTGTTTTTCTTTCCTTAAATGCAGCTTGCCAGTTGTTGATTCAGGTACTGTATTATGCTATTCATCTGTGCAGAGCATTCATTGTTTTGTAAGCTTCTATAAGTATGGCAGCTTTTCAGTTATCAGTGTTACTGTTTCCTCTCCTGTGTTAAGTTGCTGCTGTCAATATATACAGTATACTTTTACAGACAAACAATGTGGTGTATGAATACTGAAGCTGAGGAAAAGACTAGATGTGCATCGTCTGTTAGGATTTCCATGAGTTTCCACAAACATGTAAAATGCACGGAAGATATTTGTAGTTTACAGGTTTTATTAAGACATGTGGTGTTCTACATGTCAACACATCATCAGGTGGTTTCAGAGTTACAAGGGTCTGTAAAAATCACTCAAAACAATACAGCAATGTACTGATATTAGAAAATATAATTAGTACTTTTAAATACTTGCATATTTTTAATGCATGCAATTTTGAATACTTACCGTAAGTATTTTCACAAGTAAGTACTTCAGTACTTTAAAGGTGAAGTCTGCAGTTTCTGTAGAACATCAGCACTTAGAAAAAAATTCAACAAGCAAAGCATTCTGATCCCTCCCCCTCAGAGCCATATATGGCTCTGCCCCCTTGTGGTCTGTTGAAATTCAAATTCAAGCTCTGTTTTTATTGGCTGATTCAAATTCAAGCTCGGTTTTTATTGGCTGGTTACAAACTTTGTTTTTATTGGCTGGAAAATGGCGGGTCACTTTTTCTTTTTAGAAATGCTTATTTACCACCTGGAGAAGCAAGGGGACAATTTTTTTTTTAGTTTTTTTCAGAGATTACCTCTCTAACATCAATCTAGTGACAGAGTGAAGACATTTGTTAAAAATATATTGTTAGAAAAGTTACATATAGCAGCTTTAACTTGAGTAAACTTTTGACTGAGCAACTTTTACTTGTAGTTGAGTACAATTTACCTAGCCTGGCCCTCGCCTTCCTGCACAGCTCCGCTCAATTCTTCTCATTTCCCGAAGTGAAGGAAAAGGGTGTGGTTTTAACCAGGCTACAATTTACCATGAGTATCAATATTTTTACTTAAGTACTAGAACTGAGTTCTTTGTCCACCACTGCTGATTGTTGACTATTGCTGTCAATTAAAAAAAATGTTGTGACAAGCTTATAGTTTGGTTATTTTAGGGTTTAGATTTGGAATAAACAGAAAAAAAGTTATATAACTAAATTATTTTTACCCAAAACAAAAACAACATTTAATGTAAAAAACATTGTGATCTAAGTTAGCCATTCTTCCTGAAACGATCAGACTGATTTAATTTTCTTTACTGAACATTGGTAGTCAGACTCATATCAATATGAATCTTGTAATTTGAAGACCTGGAAACAGCAGGAAGACGGTGTGTACCTTTTGTAGCCTTTGGGCTTTCGCCCTGCTGTTAGTGGAGAGCTGACCTGAGCCGTGCAGACGTTGAGAGGAACAGCTCCCTTAACCCACAGCAATTACTGTCTGACAGGCTCAGGTGCCTCCCTCTGTGAGGCGGACACAGTCTCAACAAAGTGTGAACTCATTCACTGCCTTCTCCTCACATCTGCCACAGTCAGACAGCAGCAGCACAGAAAACTCAAAGGATGTTTTACATTTAGCAAGCAAATAATGAGAATTATTTCTATTTCGTGTGCACGCTCTGTTCGTCTGTGCTAAATGAACACCTGATCCGTGCAGCCGTTGAGCTTAAACCCTGAG
The DNA here is from genome assembly GCA_038048925.1 of Garcialebias charrua. Classification (NCBI taxonomy): domain Eukaryota; kingdom Metazoa; phylum Chordata; class Actinopteri; order Cyprinodontiformes; family Rivulidae; genus Garcialebias; species Garcialebias charrua. The sequence goes on along the minus strand of JBBPBX010031212.1, from coordinate 13,013 downwards.
TTTTCTTGCAGTGTAATGCTGGACCTGCTGCCTTTTGGATCCTGGGCTATCTGCTTACTCACCCTGAGGCCATGGAAGCTGTTCAGTCAGAGATCAGAGGCCTTTCCACCCTCCAGTTTACTTCCCTGCTGCAGCCTGCCCTAAACCAGCTGGATGCACCCCATACACCTGTGTTTGGTACAAAACTGCTGCATGCAGCCTTTTATAGTTCTCGTTTTTGCTATTCTGTCTTTGGTTTAATTGCTTCAGCGAGACAGAGCCAAAGCCCTTTCCACTTGCAGGAAATGAGCAAATGACCTTTGGATCAGTTAAATAAAGATTGTCGTTTTCACATCTTCATATTGGCTCAGATGTTTGTAACTCTCCAAATTTTGCCCCAAGGCGTTGCTGATTTAACCAACCAAGACAGCTCTCTGACATTATCCACTTGCTGTCGTTTCCATTTTGCAGATAGCATTTTGAACGAGACCCTGCGGCTCACCGCCGCCGTGATGATCAATAGAGAAGCGGTGCAGGATAAGACTCTGCGTATGGCCAACGGAAAGGAGTACCACCTCAGACGAGGGGACAGAGTGTGTCTCTTTCCCTTCCTCAGCCCTCAAACGGACCCAGAGATTCACCCAGAACCACAGGTACATACTGAGATGTTCTAATGCAGTGTGCAGTGCATTTATGTACTGTAATAGTTTTAAATGGAGACCCACCATGTTTTTTTGTTAAAATTTGGGATGCAGCAATTGCTCAGCAACTTCTCCAGTTTTAGCTTCTCTCCACTGGCTCCTTGTCAAATTCAGAATTGAATTCAAATCTTACTTCTAACCTATAAAGCCCTCAACAACCTAGCTCCATCTTATATTACAGATCTTATTGTTCCATATTTTCCTAACAGAGCACTTTGCTCTCAGATTGCAGGTTTACTTGTGGTCCCTAGAGTTTCCAAAAGCAGAATGGGAGGAAGATCTTTCAGTTATCAGGCTCCTCGTTTGTGGAACCAACTTCCAGTTTATGTCCATTTTCTTGTCCCGCTTCTTGTCCAGTTTTAAGACTGGCATGACTACCATATATCTTAGATCTTTTTAGCGTACCGTTTGGTGTTTGTTTAGCGTATAGCTTAGCTGATATCTTGGACATTATTTACTGTTTCTTTTTACACTTTGTATTTTTTGCTGTTGTTGGGTGTAACTGGGACCCTGTGTACACAATTTTGCTCAAACTCATGTACCACGTGATGTTTTTTTTTTCATTTACTCTTTATTTATACAGGTAGTCTCTTAGCCACGAGAACTCATTTTCAAGAGAGACCTATTTAGGGAGCAGATGGTGGGGGTTAAGGGCCTTGCTCAGGGGCCCAGAGCGGGGTGAATGAGGGTGAAGGCAGGTGTGGGTGTTTCACCTTTTTCCACCCACATTTTATGATGTTGTCTGTACCGGGGCTTGAACCGGCGATCTTCCGATCACAGGCCAACCGTCGCTAACCACTGCGCCGCCACTCCCACTGTGAACGACAATCAGGAACCTTGCATTTTTGAAGACTGTCACTGGATTCAAGAATTTCCTTTTTGATAAATCCCATAGTTAGGGTTGGTTCCCTTATCAGTCAGGTCTCCCGGTGCAACATAAATGCTATGGGAAATTGCGCTCCGTGCGATTACCTGAAGGAACAGACTTTGTGCTCCGCATGATGGGGACAGCAGCTATTGCACAAGGCAGAGGCACGGCTGAGGTGGTCATCATACAACGCAATCTGTGGATGACCTTAACTGACCTCCCGGAGGGACAAATAATTCCTTTTCTGCACCACTCGATAGAGCCAACGGGATTATTCGGAAAAGCTCTGGATCGAATTCAGACCAAGCTGGACCAGAGGCGCAAACAGGCTGAGGCTCTCAGGGTAGGCCTCCCCAGAAAAGTTTTCGCCCCCCCCCCCAGGGAGTCAGCTGGGAGCAGAGCCCCGTAGCCTCGACACCACTCAACCACACGTGCCCCACTGGAAAAGCGGCCGGCATACGAGGCCGAGCACCGACGGAGACCACCGTTGGACCCACCTCGGGCCGAACATGCCTGGAGTAAGAACAAATTTTTTCCCCGCCAGGCGGTCCGACACAAGGCCTCCTCGGCGAACCGGGACACCAGACAAAAGCGGGCCTGACGAACCAGGCCCTCTTCTTGACTTTACAGGATCACCCGTCCACGCGGTACGGGAAATGACCTTTTCACGTCGACTTTGTTTGTGACATGGTACAAAAAGCTGGTAACTTTGTTTTATGTACGAATCATGTCTTTTCTGCTGTGAGTGTCATAAAGTCAAATATGTTGTTACACATAAGCACAAATAAAGCTAAAAAAAACAGCCCCTCTCTGTTTTCTTGACTCAAAAAACAACAACAACAACAAACAAAACATAGTAACATCAGCAGCACAGCCCCCTCTGTTCTTCCAGCCGATATAAAGGGCGGGGGCCACCATTCCCCCCTCCCTCATGGCTCACGGGGTGTTAGCCTAATCAATAAGCCCCAGCTGGGTGCCTCGGGTCTGTCTGCAACAGACAGTGCCAGAGGCATCGGCAAACAGGCCCGTAAGTCCTCACAGAGACAGGTGAGGGGGGTCACGTGTTCCAGTCCCCGCCCCGTTGTAAATCACAATCAAACAGACCTGTGACACGTCCGCGCTCCAGGGGTGCGCGCCGACAGAACCTGGCAACCCACCTTCCGGGCCAGCTCCTATTCAATGGATTCCAGTAAGTGACGGGGGGGTCACGACAGAAGCCCACAGGCCAAAACCAGTGTCACACGTTCACAAAGGAAGTGATGATGACATTGCAGCATGTGTAAACACTCAATGCAGAGCAGAAATGGCACCAGGGCTAAATCAGATTCCTCTTCCCTTTAATCGAAGGGGACTGGACTTTCTGTCACCAGCCAAACTAAAGACTGCTCAACAGAGAGGACTATCTCGAACAGCTTCACATCCTCATGCTGAAGCTTTCCTCTTATCCTCAGTGGGCGACATGTCCTGTTCAAGCAATGATCCTGCAGCATGTGAACGCACTCGCTGTACTGAATCAGTTCTGCTCCTTAACGACACCCCCCCTATCGGGTGAAACACAGCCCCCCGGAGGTCCTTCAGACTCCAGCGCACTGATGAGGCCGGAGGCCAGTGAACCAGACCTAACCATGAAATGGACTGGAGTCAGGAGGTCTGCTCGTATACAGAACCTGCACCCCATCAGGACCATGACTCCCAACAAAAACAGGAAAAACAGGCATTCTGTTCCGCTTTTGCCCAATAATGAGAGCAGATTGCTTCTGCCTCCCAACACTCTCGATCAGAGAGGTATGGAGGTACATCTGCAGGAGGGCCCTCCCCCTAACCTGGTTGGCCCTTAAAGGGCCTCAGAAATCAGAACCTTCGAGGAGGAGATGGTTCCGCCACCTGCTCCTCTCCAGGGACCCTCCACGTCACCAGAAGGAACAGCCTCGCCGCATATGCTGAGAGCTGTGGCAAATTTCAGCTTGGTGGCTGAGAGGAACAAACTGGTGGCCTCAGGCCTGCCCGAGAACGTGGTAAATACCATTCAAAATGCCCGAGCTGTGTCAACACAGTCTCTCTACGCCCGGAAAAGGCATATTTTTGAAGCTTGGTGCATGGAAAGAAATATTATTTCTTATTTATGTGACTTGGTCCAGCTCCTCACCTTTCTTCAAGACCTGCTGGAGAAAGATTGTTCTTTCTCAACCATCAAGGTGTTTTTATCAGCTATTTCAGCTTGTCATGAAGGCTGGGGGAGCAGGACGCCTGGCGCGCACCCGCTCATAATAAGATTTATGAAGGGCGTGCTAAGAAAGAGACCCCCCAGTAGGATCTTGGCCCTTGAATGGGATCTCACTCTGGTCTTGGGGGCCCTCTGTGATCCCTCATTCGAACCACTGAGTGATATTAAGATAGATTTATTATCTTATAAGACCTCTCTGCTTCTGGTTCTGTGCTCGGCGAAACGTGTGGGTGACCTCCATGCTCTGTCCGTGCACCCAATGTGTACCAGGTTTACCCTTGGCGGGTCAAAGGTCACCCTAAGGCCCAATCCTGCGTATATCCCTAAGGTCTTGACTCTGAACCCCCAGAAGTCTGGACTTTGATCTCTCTTCTTTTCCTCGTGCTCCTGTCCTCACTCAGGAACAGAAAAGGCTGAAGGCACTCTGCCCCATGAGGGCTTTAAGCACTTACATGCAGAGAACAGCTTAATGGAGGAAAACAAAACAACTGTTTGTGTGCTTTGCGGCCCCAGCAACTGGTAGGGCCCTATCAAAGCAGCGCCTCTCACACTGGGTGACTGAGGCCATAAAAAGGGCATACAGTAGCAAAGGTCAACAGGTGCCCTCTGGAGTGCGTGCTCACTCCACTCGGGGCTTGGCCACCTCGTGGTCACTGTTCAAGGGTGTACCAGTGGCAGACATCTGTGCGGCTGCAAACTGGAGCTTAACAAATATGTTTGCAAAGCCTTACGGTTTGGATGTTACTGTGTGTGATGTCACTCAGGCTGTCCTTTCACAGTTGCTTTCTACACAGTAGAAAGCAACCTTGGGATGCCTATTGAATAAAGGTGGACGTTCACACTAGGATGCATTTTACTGAGCATTTCAAGGGTGTGAATGAATTACGTTCCCATAGCATTTATGTTGCACCAAGAGACCTGACTGATAAAGGAACTGAAAGTTATGCACCATAACTCATTTTCCCTGAAGGAAGGGAACGAGGTGCAACATACCTGGCCCTTTTCAATGCTGAAAGCTCGGTGAAGTGCATTTTGGAGGAAGTAGGATGGGCGTCAGCACCTTAAATACCCAGAGGGCGGGGTCTCTGGCGTGACGCTGATGCCCCTGCCGTAAAGGCGTGATTGTATTCCTTCAGGTAATAGCACGGAACGCAATTTCCCATAGCATTTATGTTGTACCTCGTTCCATTCCTTCAGGGAACATGAGCTATGGTGCATAACTTTCAGCTGAACAGAAAAAGTCTAACAGACGGAAAAACATTGTCATTCCTTATGTTGCTGGAGTCTCAGAGAATTTCAGAAGGATTTTCAACAAACACAACATCCCAGTACATTTCAAACCCAGCAGGACTCTCAGACAGAGGCTGGTCCATCCTAAGGACAAAACCCCGACACACAAACAGAGTGGTGTGGTTTACGCAGTCCAGTGCAGCGAGGTCTGCTCAGACCGTTACATTGGAGAAACTAAGCAGCCCATCCACAAAAGAATGTCCCAACACAGGAGAGCAACCTCCTCTGGACAAAACTCAGCTGTTCACCTCCACCTCACGGACAAGGGACACTCATTTGAGGACCAGAATGTACAAATTTTGGACCGAGAGCACAGATGGTTTGAGAGGGGTGTGAAGGAAGCTGTTTATGTTAAGAGAGAAAAACCTTCTCTTAACAGAGGAGGAGGTCTGAGATTTCAACTTTCCAAGACTTATAACTCAGTTTTGGAATTGATTCCGAAACGTTTTACACCGGATGGGAGCAGAGGTGTCTTGTCTGTAAATTAGACTAACAAACTTCTTTGAGAAGCCTCTGTTGTTGGTTGGGATGTGTTTTTTGTCAATTTACATACAGTGTTGTGTCTTCTGTCAGAGACCTCAAGGGAACCCCCTACTGTTAAGGTGTGATCTGTCAATTTACATGTATGTGTTACCTCAGCTTGCAATTTACATATGATGGTGCGTGGTTCTGTTATAACTCCAAACTCCCACAGTTTGTTGTTCAGTGAATTGAAAAAGCCTCCTGGATAGGAGTCGAAACGTTTTCTGCAACAAATAAAGTCCAGTTGATCTTGTATTGAACGCCTTTTTGATTTTATCATGCCCTGGACGACTGAGAATCTTCACCAGCATACAACTTTCAGCTTGTTATGCTGCTTAGACAATTGGAGGACAAATTGACCTAATTTTCCTAAATTACTTGTTTAAACTGAATAGTTTTCATTTGAATTTATTTCTATCTTAACATGTGATTCTTGTCCTGCCATTGTGTATCTGTTCCTCTCAAACCCAGATGGTCAAAGCAGATGACCTCTTGTTCTGAGCCTGATTCTGCTAAAGGTTTCTTCCTCATGAGGGAGTTTATTGTTTTTAAGCTTGCTCAAGCTGAGAGTCTGTGATAAAGTTAAATTTAAAGCAGTCATCTCCTCAGATAAATAATGTTATTAACTTATTTTACATATGAATGTTTCTGTTCAGTGCCATGAGATGACTTCTGTTGTGACTTGGCGCTTTAGAAATAAACTGAATTGAATTGAATGGACCAGAATTGGGCCATTTTCAGTCCATCGGTGAAATCATTCCATCTTTGAACATATCCCAACAACGTGGTAATTTCATGCTGAAAATATCACAACTTCAGCTGTAAATTTGTTACTGATTGAAGACGAATCCAAGTTAGACATATTTAATATTCGTAAGGTGTTTAAAAAATAAAGTCAGAGGTAGTAAGTAGCCATTAAACTGAATGTAGATTTACTAAGAATGTAAGTGTGCCACTATTCTTTTATCAGAAAGGCTGAGAGTTTTTATTAAACTGTGTGAATTGGTGACATAAGATTATTAATACTCATGGTTTGACGGGATTATTGGTAAAGTGATCTCATTTAACTTTGTTTATTGTTTGTCTTTGACAACTAGTGATTTTAGTTACACATTATTTTTTAACAGAATCAATTCAGAGCACACAATCACATTTGTTTGCATACGTTCATAATTAACACACATCTGTGTTTTATCCTCATCTCATCTTAACAGATGTTCAAGTACAACCGTTTCCTTACTGAAAACCAAACGGTGAGAAGTGAATTCTACAAGGACGGGAAAAGACTGAAGTACTACACCATGCCTTGGGGCGCAGGAAAGAACAGCTGCGTCGGGAAAGAGTTTGCTGTTGCAGCCGTCAGGCAGTAAGTTTACCGATCCACCCGTCAGAGCTCTCCATCGCACGTCTTAGAGTTAAAAAAAAAAGATGCATTTGTGATGAAAGCGTTTTCAGAGGTTTCGTCTCGATTAACAGAGCCGACCAGAAAAATCCATCTTGGTTTAATATTCTCGCCTTTAATCATTCAGTCGTGCTTTCATGTTCTCTTATCATCATCATACAAGCCGTGAAATAATAATTGCTAATACTCTGTGGTGAAATGTAAGAAAGAGGCTGAGAGCAGAGTATTATTGTGTCAGGCAAAGGTTAAAGGTCAATTCATTCATCAGAATAATTTGTGCTGTTCAGTGGCTGTGTTCCTAGTTTTATTTACTTGTTGATGTATTTTTACCCAACAGATTTGTATTCCTGCTGTTGACCCATCTTGATCTGGAGCTGCGTAGCCCCGATGCCAAACTTCCACCCGTTAATCCCAATCGCTATGGCTTTGGGATGCTGCAGCCAGACGGAGATCTGCAGGTCAGATACAGACTGAAGAGGACACGGACAATGACAAGTTAAATCGGTTCCAAAATGCTGACTGATAAAACTTGTTTTTCAGTGTAATGCATCATTATTTATTCTCTTTTAATATTTAAATTGTCTGACTTGAAGCTGGAAAAAATAAAGTTTGCTGTGTGTGAAACCATATTTATAATTTAAAAAAAACAAAACAGAAAACTAAGTCAGCGTGTTGTTGCTCGTTTTTGCCAAACATGACTCCCGGAGAGAAAGAAGCTAGATTTTTTTTATTTTAATCGCGTTATTTATCTCGTATATGTCTATTTTTTACATGTTTTTAGTGAGTCAGTTATCAAATGTAACTCCCAGCTCATAGATAGGCTCTCTGACTGGTTTGATGACAGTCTTCTGGCCCTTAATGCCAGTACAACCAAGGAACTTTGTTTGGGAGGTAGATGGGGAGCAGCCAGCACCAGAACTATATATAGGACAGGAAGTAGAGCACGTGACTGAATTCAAATACCTTGGAACAATAATTGACAACAAGTTGACCTTTGAGCCCAACACTGACTGTATTTACAACAACAACAACAACAACAAAAAGCCAGACAACGTCTCCACCTTCTGTGTAAGCTAAGGAGCTTTAATGCAAGCTAAATTACTTTGCAGTTAATGTACAGGTCACTGTCTGAAAGTGTTGTTTCATTTAATGTTGTCTCATGGTAAGGGAACCTCCTAGCCAGAGACAGGAACAAGTTGTCCCTGGTGGTCAAACAAGGTAGTAAAATCATTGGTCATCAACAAATAAAACTTACAGACATGTACAGTAGGGCTGTAGTGATACAATAATCTCACAATATGATACACAATATTCTGCTCACGATACAATATATACATTGCGATATTCAGCAAACGATACAATTCAATACACTTTTGCGATTTTCTGAAAGATTTTAGAGGGACAGAGTGATTTTCTTGACATTTTGAGACTGTTACAGACTTGGATTTAATTAATTTAACTGACAACTGATTAAAAGCACCAACTACAATACCTGGCTCTGGTTGGACATGGACACAGACTTAAAGTCGACAGCTGGACAAAATGAATCAAAGAAGTCGTGAGAAAACATGTTTCTTTTAATTGAAACAGTAAAAACTGTAGCTTACATGCATTTGTAAAGTAAATAAAGTGCACCAAGTGCCCTGCTCTGAATAGTTTGAAACCTTTTTAACCTTGACACTTAACATCTGAAAGAATCACTCTAAGTCAGGGCAGGGGTCTGCAACCTTTACAATTAAAAGAGCCATTTTACGCCTTCGTTCATTAAATTAAAAGTGTTCGGAGCCGCAACATGCTACAACTGTAGTTATCAACTGATGGCCCATGGGCCACTTTAGGTTTGTTGGAAGGGGCTTTTGTGGTCACTAGGGGTGACATTATGTTTATGTTTATGTTTATTAAATTTGTTCATTTTTTTAACAAAAGAAACAATACAAGACAATCCCATAAATGATAATGTACAAAATATAAAAAAATGAAAGGTAGCAGAAAGAAGAATAAATCTTATTATATCTGCCCCTTTTTTCCAACAATCAGATTAAACAATAATAATCTTCAACCAACAGTACAAAATGACTAACTCTTTCTAATTTTCTAACTAATACAATACACATTACGCTATTTCATTTTTTTAACACATTCGTTTTGATCATTTTCTTAAATGTAAACATTGACTTGGCATTTTTAACTACATTCTCCAAGCCATTCCATAATCTAATTCCCTGGATTGAGGTAGAACGTCCCTTCAAACTAGTTCTGAATTGTGGTTTTACAAACATCTCTGTCCCCTTAAGATTATAACAACTTTGTCTTTTAACAAAATGCATTTGGATATTTAAAGGTAATGCATTATTTTGAGCCCTATACATAACTGATAAAATATTATAGTCTACCAAATCATGGAACTTCAATAACTTCAGTTGATAAAATAATGTACTTGATGGATGACGGTAATGTTTTCTAGTGATAATTCTTACAGCTCTTTTCTGTAATACAAAAATAGGCTTTGTGATTGTTTTACACGCTTTCCCCCAAACATCAATACAATAGATTAAGTGTGGAACAATGATTGTGTTATACAACAAATACAGAGCTTTATCATTCAATAGGTCTCTGACTTTGTACAGTACTGCTATCGATTTAGCTATTTTTATTCTTACAGAATTTATGTGTTGTTTCCATGTCAGTTTGTCATCAATGATAACACCCAAAAACTTCACCTCACTCTACAAATCTCAACATCCTCAATTTTGAGTGGAACATCAACAGTTTTCTTTTTATTACTGAATATCATGTAATTAGTTTTTTCTAGATTTAATGATAATTTATTTATTTTAAACCAAGTTTGTATCTTGACAAATTCTGTCTTTATCAATTCCAACATTTGTTCTATATCTTCACCTAAACAGAAAAATGTGGTATCATCAGCAAAAAGTACACATTTAAGGAGTCCTGACACATTTACCAAGTCATTCACATATAAAATAAATAGCTTTGGTCCAAGTACAGAGCCTTGGGGAACTCCACATGTGATATTACAGAGGTCAGATCTTACATCATTTATTTGTACAAATTGTTTCCTATCTTTCAAGTAGCTAGATACCCACTGTAATGCTGGTCCTCTAATACCATATTTGTTCAATTTTTCAAGGAGAATGGTGTGATCAATAGTATCGAATGCTTTTTTTAAATCAACAAAAATACTGATACAATATTGTTTTTGATCGACAGCAGTAGTTATTTGTTCCATTAATTCCATGAGAGCCATTGATGTAGAGTTTTTTGCTCTAAACCCATACTGACTGTTGCTTAGAATATTTTGTTTATCTATAAATTGATCTAGTCTGTTTACAAATAGTTTTTCAAGAATTAATTAATTGAATTAATTTCATTACAGTACATTGTAAAAACTAATAATTTATATTTGTACAATTTAAGACAAATTAAAAAAAGATTATTTTAAAGAAAAGGTTTGTTAATTAATAAAAACTATGAACTATTTAAACCTAGGTATTTTTTTATTGTGGAAAAATGAATTAAGTATAGAAATAAAGCATAAAGTTAAAGTTTTACTCCTTGTACTTGTTCCAATATCCACATAATTGCAAATGAAATTACATAAAACTGCTAAAACTAGTCGTTTTTTGTTGTTTATATAACAATCAATTCGGTTTTGGTCAAAGCTTGAAAGAGCCGCTGCAGAGGGACCAAAGAGCCGCATGTGGCTCCAGAACTGCAGGTTGCAGACCCCTGCTTTATGTGCTTGGTAAGTAAACAGTAATATGACTTCTCCAAAACAGTCTATAATTCAAGTAATGAAGAACATTTAACTTCAAATGCACCCATCTTAGCAGAGCAGCTTAAGGCCTGTAGATAGACCCTGACTAATAAGTGAACTCTAAACAGAAAGTCATCTCTGCAGACCAAGTGAGATACATTCTCCTCAGACTTTTGTTTGAAATAGAATCTGATCGACGTGCTCTGGGAGAAGTGCACTTCTCTGCGCAGTGATGATATCTCCAGCGGTGGAGAAGACTCTCTCTGAGGATACACTGGTGTCAGGGATGCAGAGGTACGATACTTGCGGATGAATATTGATTTTTTTCTAGGGAAAAAAATCTATATATATCGCGATATTGATATTTTTACACAGCCCTAATGTACAGTCAGGTTCTGTAAAAAAGTCAATCGTTTACAATGAGCCAACTCATCCACTGAAACTATTATTCATGTTGGACCCATCTGGCAAAAGACTGGTGGTTCCTTTAGCAAAGAAAAATGGGTTCAAAAAGTCATTTGTTCCCTCTGTGGTGAATGTACTTAACAAGGTCCTATTTAACCTCAGCCTCACATCTGCTGGGATGGTTCCATATTTTTTTTATGTATTGTGTATTTTATAATGTTTTTAATTGGGTTGGCAAAGCTTTTAAAAGTTTTTTATGACATTTTTAACTTGTGTTGTTTTTTATGAGCCATATGTCAAAGACAATTTTCTATTTCACTGAATGTTATGGACAATAAAGTTGAATTGAATATAAAGACAATTACAATTAACACGCACGTTTATTTAAGTCGGTGGTAATTTCTCCTAAAACGTGACTTTTAACCGTTGGTGATTTACAAGTACACTGTTGATCCTTAAAACACTATTATGACCTTATGATAAATCCTCCTCATAATGTTTAGTTTCACTCCTTTATATGATAAATGCTCGCTAAAAGTTTCACATTACATATCAAACTTTAATATTAACAGATATCTCAGAACACCATTCTTATTTCTCCTCCAAACTTCTAAGCTGCTTCTTTTGAGTTTTCTGGAGGTCAAAATGCTGGTGAAGATTCTCAGTCTGGAGGTCAAAAGTGTTTTTTTTTTTTTACTGACTGCATATAAACTTACATGATGTCTGAAACAACAACATTGTGATTTTTTTTTTCAGAGAACTTTTTCTGCTGGTGTATTTGGTTGCCTTGAATTTTTAGTAGTTTGGGATGTCATCAGTCCATTAAATGGTCGTTATTAGTTGTTATCATCCCCATATGTAGCGGTGAAATTGTCCCACCCACCTCCTAGGTACGTTATTATCGTTATTATTGCTGATAATAGGCAGCGTCTCGGAGGGGTAAACCAGGAAGTGTCTTTTTTTTCAGCTTATATAACCCTTTTCCTAAACCTAACCTTAAACCTGACGCAGAGGACCAACCTTAACTTAACCCCCTTACCCTTGTGCTTTAACCTAACCAAGACCCTAAACCTAACGCCAGACCCTTTACTAAACCTAAACACGTGAAGCTATTATGAGCGCTAACAAAGCTAAAAACAGAGCCTATTGTCATCGCTACCAACGCTAACAACATACTTTTTACCTACTAGGAGCAGGTACAGGAGGGGCAATCTGACCGCCACATATGATAATAACTAATAACGGAGATTTAATGGTTGATAACATTTGAAGTGGCCTACTTTAGCTATTAGTCAGAAATTTACAACTGGTGCTTCTTTTTTCTTAGTTATAAATAAAAATATCAAGACTTTCCTTAAGTAACTTATTGAACCCAAATACTCTGCAGATAAGTGCTATTAATAGTTTGTAATTGTTAATTTTAAATTGATGAGCTTATTTCAATTTTTACATAAATATCAACAATGCACAAAAAAATAAAAGAACAAATTTGACAGAGGAAAAAGACTAAAGCCAAACTTACAGATCAAATCATTCCATATCAGACAGAAAAAAGCAGAGGAAAATTTAATATTTAAATCTGCTCATAATGGTCAATGTAATAATAATTCATATTTTCTGTTTTGTTTTAAACTAAATGACAATCTTGCTTATAGCGCACCTCCGTCCATGAGTTGAATCCCAGAACTGAAACACATCAATATTTTACATTTGTTCTCAATGGACACCAATCAAATACAAATATATACAGTATATATATATATATATATATATATATATATATATATATATATATATAATATATATATATATATATATATATATATATATATATATATATATAT
>JBBPBX010031211.1:11307-28799 GCA_038048925.1 Garcialebias charrua | reverse complement strand
CAAACACAAGCGCACACACAAGCTTCTTAAAAATAAATCATTTAGTTCAATCATGCAAAGCATACTAAGATCATTCATTTATATTATTTAAATGCTAAGCCCAATATTTAAAAGCAGTACTTTTTTTTTCTTCCAGTAATCAAGTCATTTTAGGAATCGTATCACCACCATAAGGTAATAACAGACTTTAATCATGATATATTTACTAAGCAAAGGATAGTCACCTTGAATCAAAGTGTCCAAAATCTTCAGATTGTGTAGATTATACATGTTTACACAAAATTCATTTGTGTTTTTAAACTGTTTTTCTCATAATGTTTTTTCTTTCTTTCATTAAAACAGTTTACATTCATGAGGAAATAGTAATAAGCAATAGTAAAATTACTAATCAACATTGAAATTAAATTCTGTCTTTTCACAATCAAGCAACAAAACAGTTCTTGCAAAACAGATTTTCTTAAATGTTCATATTGCAATCAAACCGTAAAACAATTCTCTGGACTGCTTTATCCTCACTCCAAAGAGACAAAGACTGACAAAAAAAAAATTAAATTAAAAAGATCACAGTTTGATTACCTTGAAACACACACATTGAAATATTTACACGTGGTTAAATTTTAACATTTTTGGCTGTGTAACTATACAAGTAGTTGTATTCTTTTTTCTGTAAACTAAACTTCCAGTAGTGTTGTTTCATGTGAAACTGCTACAATATCTGAAAACAGTAAAAATCTGGATGATTTTTTCCCCCCACAGATGAGGTAGTCAACTATTAGCATTGCAACAATAGAAATTAAGGAACACAAAACCATGGTTTACTAATAAATTAACAAGTAAAAGTACTTTTAAGCTATTATACTGTATATATTTTTTAATTGTAGACTCTATAACATTCAAGTTTTATTGAAAGATTGTCTGTGAAACTAATTAATAACATTTATCTAATGTTTAAATATGGGAAAAAAAAGAAGTCTTCTTGTCTTTTTAAACTCATTATGCAGAAATTTTGCAAATGTGAAAAGGAAAAAATCTACACACATACCTTAAATTAAGACTTGCATTTAGAGCAAGTCCCAATAGACAACCAAAATAAAGTTTCTAAAACATTTGTTTGTCTTAACTATTGTTACTGTGCTAATAATATCAAAGTATTAACGTCCCTGAACTTTATTGTACGGTACTTCAGAATTCTTATTAAGATGTAAAATGTTTTATGCAACATGTTACTTTACTGAAAAATTCTATGTATTACCGGTACTTGCATTTAAAAAGGATGCAAGTATTGCAAAAACTCCATAAGCAAAACCTGATAGAGCTGTGTCAACCTGATACAAAGAACAACGGGTCCTGACCTCATTATTCTAAAACAGCCTGAGGTAAAAGTGAGAATGCACGGTGAGGTGCCCAGTTGGGTCGGGTCAAAAAAACCAGGCAAAAAATCAACGAAAATGTCAATAGAGAAAAGGCCTTTACAAATAAAAGATCTGTTTGATAGCAATTATAAAAAATAATAAAGAAAGACGATAAAGAATGCCATAAAATAAATCTCCGAAATTTATTTTCATTGAATTTTTACTTTAGTAATTGAGAGTAAGGTAGGAAGGAGGTGCGTATTGAGGAGAGGAAGGATGAAAGAGGCAACTCTAAATCACTTGCAGCAGGCAAGTAGGTACGAGTTAGTAGTACAGTATTGTTGTATCATTTATGCAATCAAAGTAGAAATTCTATACGTTGCATCTCAAAAAATAATCCTGGAATATAAAATATATTTTGTGTACGGTAAATAAACCTAAAATGAACAAAACTGAAGGTTTTTGCCTGCAATGCTATCGCTGAGTGACAATTGAAGGTAAATTGTAAAGACATCTGAGAGTAGGAAAAGCACACTGGCCAGTGGGACTTTATGATGAAAAGATTCAAAAAGCATATCTGTACCTGAGTATTGTGATGTCTGGACATTAACTCATCACCTGCCCAAAATATTTTCCTCGACTAGTATTGCATGCATCTCATAGAGTTTATCCTACGTCCAGTGAAGGCAGTTAAAAATAAACTATCAATCTTGTAAAAAAAAAAGTATTTTAAAAAATACTTGCGATTACAGGTTAAAGAGAAAAATAATAAAATTCTGGACAAGTTGTCACATATGTTAAAATACAACAATAATAAATAAATGTTTTGTAAGGAATATTGTGCTGATTATATTAGTGTTTGGACATATTATTTAAATGCAGTGTAAATTTCAGTCGTAGAGGTGCAATCGCTACAGTGACTTTCACATTAAAACCAATTAGTTTGCTTTCATGCATCCTACAGAGTTGATTAGGTTGATTAGAGTTGAATCACTACTGTACTCGTTTTAGTTGGAACATATGACAAGTTCTGAAAGAAGACACACAGGGGCGCCATATACCAAGCTAACATTATCAACCAACTTAAAAATAAATAAAAAACATTTGTAGTGCTATAAAATATTTAACCAGCACAATGTGTGTTGGAAATTACCACTAAATGGTAAAATATAATAAAAACATATATATTTTTGTATAAATGACCAAAAGTGGAAGTAAAATAAAGCAGATCAATAATAAATGCTATTCATTTTTTTGACAACTAAGACTGCTGTCTAAAAGATTCACTGTTTAAAAAGCCCATGAGCACATTTTGGATTTATCACACATCAGACTGGAGGGTTCCATCATATAGAACAGCCTCGATGCCTGTAGATGCTGAGAACTTCTCTTTTTCCTCCAACACGGTGTTCTGAGAGTTCAGGAGGTCCCGACCTTCAACACCCTGTTCGTCCACCTGACTTATCAGCTTCATTTTCTTTTTGGGGGGGTGCTTCAAGGTTCCCAAACGCTCTTTAACTTTATATTCCAGTGTACTGTGTGGAATTCCATAGATTGACTGGGCTTTAGATACACTCATTTTCCCACCCATCACAACCAAAATAGCCTCTTCCAGCAGCTCAGTGTTGTATTGTCGATATCGTCCCCGCTTCTTCTTTGGCTGCATGTTACCTGGGTCTGACTCTGAATCCACAGAATAATTTCCACCTGAGGTGTGGCTGTCAGAGGGAAAAGGCCAGTATTCCTTCTCCGAACCTGAACTATTGGAACCCACACTGCTCCTTTTCTGAATCGGACTGGGAAAAATCGAAGAAAGCTTCTTTTTGACACCATTCTCATGGAGTGAACCTGACAATTCAGTGGCTATGGAATCCCAAGATGGTTCCGTTCCTGTGGCCAAAACTCGCACCTGGGGGATCTTGATGTCAAAAGACGACGAATGAGAGATGACTTGATCCCTGTGTGCCTCTTTAATGTTTTCATTCTCAGCAGAAAGTGGTTTAGGCAAAAGTCCTGCAGCTTCCAACAGCTTGGGTATGTCCTTGAGATGCTTATTAGCTTCATCGCTGGTTTTGAGTTTGAATAAAGCCCCAAAATGAGAACTGGAATTCCAAGAGGAAGAGGACGCATTTGTAAAAAGCTCAGTAGGGCTGGACCTGGGGTTAGAGCTGTGCGGTGACTCTGGGTTGCGCTCCAGACTGGCCTCCTCTTTGATGTGCAGCGAGTATGCAAGTGATGAGGTAGGCTTATAACTGGTGGAATGGCCGACATTCTCCCTCCTCCTCCCATCCTGTAGGCTCCTCTTAAACGACCCGACTTGTCCGTCCACGTTCAAGGATCGCCTGATTGGATGGAAGGAAATTGGATGTAAGCAGAGCTTGCACATTGCCCGTTTATCTTTCTAAAAGTGGATGGGTGTGGGGTGGGGGGGAGGATGTTGGCCACTCCTTTATTATTTGACCTTGCTTTGGTAACATCACTTGTTTTAAGTTAATGAACATGACTGTGTGCAAGACCTAAGAACAAAAAAGGCTCCGGTTTAACAATTTATTATCTGTCTTTGTAGATCACTTTACAAATTTTGCAAGAATATAAGATGAAGAAACTAAAAAAAAAAGAGAGAAAGAAACAACAAAAATAAAAGAAAGAAAGTATTTTTGTGGAATTCATACAAGTCTTTCTATTCCTGTGGCTCAGAATGCACAACCAGGAAGAGGGATTGTTATTGCAACTTCAGGAACTTTGCATGTAGATTTCAAGCAGAGCACAAAAACTCGCAGTCCGTAATGATTAATGCAAACACAACTTGATATTTTGTGTGTGACGTTACCACAGAACAAGCACAGCAATAAAAGAGTATGCCAGCAGAGGGTTGTTGTGTCCTTTTCAACACAAAATGTACACACTTAAAATTTGTAATGCTTTGCTAACTGTTGGATCTGAATTATTTTAAAATTATTCATTTTAGGTTTGCATTACCTTAGGTTAAATTACTTTGACAGTGCCAACAAATTTACAAATTGACACCGTCTTTTGAGATATTAAAATGATTGAGTTTTCACTGCTTCATCTCCTAATTTGTATTTTAATGTGAATCGTTTTGACAAGGACACCACTCTTTATATCTAATTGAGATGTTCACAATGTGCATATATTTGCATGTTGCATATATGCAAAGCTGGATGTAAACCAAATGCAAATAAAAGATTGAGAAGATTTAGCCAATTTTCATAGAACTAAAAGGAGAAAGAAGAAGAATGAAAATTTACTGGCGCATAATTTACAAAACAAAAATAGTTTTAATTACCGGTAAAGGATCTTTTAAGTTTGGTTGAGTAAAATTATTCAAAGGGTTTTGCTTCCAAACCAAACCAAATCCAAGTATAAATCTAAATTTACTAAAGCTTGATATTCAAACAGACTATGTTTTACAGAAACTGTCATTAGTATTTTTATTTATGACAAATAATTGTGATATAAGCATAATGAAGTACAAAACATAACTTCAGTTTGATTTTAAACAAATTCACATTGTCTTAAATATATCCAGCATTTTAACTAAACTTGCATTGAAATGCAAAACTTTAGGAGAGGCTGAAAGTCCTACAGGACATGTTTTCAGGCCAACCAGTGACGTTTCAGAAAATAGGGCAATGCACACCTGTTTACTAACTTACAAGATGCTTCCTGTTTAGGTTCATGGTCATATTTTTGAGAAGTTTGCACAATACAAACTTTTTTAAAATTTTTATTGGATGTGCAGGAGTAGGTTTTAAAAGTACAGGTACATCAACATCAGCATCAGCTGTATTTTCCCAGTGGTTCAGTTCTTTAGATTTCTTAGATGGAGGATATCGGTTTGCACGGCTGTGTTTACCGTTACTTTTAAAACACCAATTGATCTACAATGTCATGAGGACTAAGAAGAAAGAGAAAGAAAATGTTCTTACCCCTTCAGTGTGGAAGTAGCAGGAGAAAAGCAGGGACTGTGGCCAGGTGGGCTGCTGTTGCTATGGCGATTCTTTTTGATGGATAGGTCAAGCACTCCATCTATAGTGAAATAAATAAAGTAGAAATTCTTTATTTAAGGTTCAGTGTTATTTTCAGTCTCATCTACACCTAGTGAAGTTCTAATAATTAGCTTTTCCTCGGTTCTGTTTCACACTACCTTGTTCAATGGGCTCTGCCAGGGGCTTCTTGATGGTGAGGTCAAGGGGAGCATCCTGGTCAGCCATGAGAAGCTTGCACAGAACTGGGTTCTGGTTGTGTGCAGGCCCAGCCAGAGTGGCAGCGGGGATTTTCGGACGAACCACTGACAGGGAGAGTGGCGCCGGCAGGCTTTGGTCAGATTGAGGCGGGGAGTCTGAGCGACTGTCCTGAGGGGAGCTGGTTTTTGAGGTATATTCGGCAGCAAACTGACTGATCATTCTGTGAAGAATCTTTCGAGCCACTACTGGAATGTTTGGATCTGAGAAATTTGGCACATCTGGAAAAAGCAAAAAAGGGAGAAGTTAAAAAACAAAACAAAACAAAAATTCAGTATGTCTTTTCTGAACCAGCTGTAGTGGTTACCATTATACAAACTGTATCCTAACTAAGTTTAAAGAACAACATCTTGTTTGTGACCAGCTTGCAAAACAAACCAGTCAACCTACCATACATGATAACATAATTTACAATTCAGTAGAAAGTACAAGAATCTGCCCTAATAGCTTTTACACAACACAGTAAATATTCAATGGCTTGTATCCATCACTTTGTATTTAATGCAAATGACTGATACAGTCCTGTAACATCATCATTTATACATCAAGACATACGGTACCTTTTCTGCAGAGAACTGCACTGAGAAACTCCTCGGCTTGCTTCTCTAGTCTGATGATTGTGAGCTGATCTTTAACCAGGAGACGTTTGGGTGTCTCATCAAGCCCTTTGTTTAAGCCGATCAAGTGCTCCTGTCAAATCACAAAACTTAAATCAGTGGCCTTCAGTATTCAACAGGATACATACAGCACAATAAGATGTTTTTCTTTATTCGGATCAGTGATTTGATCAAAGCAAATGACCCCCTAGAGAGAACAGGCACCATCTGCAAGACATGCATTTACAGTATAATCTACTCTTTAACCTCTACATTCACAAGAAAACTGCACTGTAATATCACATTTGCTACAGCTATAATTTAAATGTTTAAAAATTACAATTTGTTTAGTAAAACAGCTACTTTTAATTTTTTTTATTTTACAACTGAACAGAAAAAAAACACACAAATTTGATTTAAGTACAAAACAGTACGGTAATAAGAAATCTTACTTTAACTTTATCTCTTCTCAAACAGCAGAATAAGCAGTTTTCATCAAATGACCAATCAGAAACTGCAACATGATTAGAGTCTGTGGACACAATACAGAAGCAAGAGTGAAGTAATTCTGAGTTTAAAAAAACTTTGTGTTTTCTAAACTACCCGGTACTAAATGAACTCGATGAACTCAATGGTATGACGACTAACAATTCTGTCTAAATTACAGGAAGAAATTTTTAAGAGAAATAAAGTTTTAAAAATAATCTAATTATAAAGGCAAAGACGGATTGTTTTAATGCATGAACATTCTGCAAAGTACTTTATTGCAATGCATAAAAGATACAACATTTTTAGATTTCATTTTTAATTCAGTGACATGACCATTGAGAAGACGCATGAATGAAAAACATGAGTGGGTTATAATGAATGCAAATGCTAATGTCCAAATCTACTCTGGCTCAGAATTTTTTTTTTAAATGACAACACATAATGTCTACTATTGTCTTAGTACCATCACATATTGTACAAAATCTCTATGGGATCCCACTTCATCTAAAACACCTACTTTGCAGTAACACAAGCCATTTTCTCTTCTACTGGCAATAGTGCTGTCTTGTCTTGAATCAATGTGCTGGGGTACCAGATGGTACAATGAACAGAACTGTCATAATCAGCACAACAAAAGAAACGAACAGAAACTTACCCTTAAATACTTTTAGGTCTTTTAGCAACTCTGGACCAATCAGACCTTCAAGGATGCTCTCAAAACCTGAAGAAAAACACAAATCATTAAATATTTAACGCGCAAGCTAAGCATATTTTATATTATTTTAACTCGCATTTTATTTACTTGTGATTGCAGCTTGAAACTGAAGTCAAAGCAAAAGAGAAACTCAAAATGAATCACTGATTAAGATCATCTTTTTTACCGAAGGGCTAAAATTAATTTGTGCTACGCAAGAGAAAATAAAAATTTTGAGCCTTAAAATACAAAACATCAGTAAGATTTAACGTGATAACATCTCAGCCATACACCAAAACTTGTCTGTTTTTAGTTCATCTTCACAACCACTATATAATCAAAGCCTTCCCCCATCTTAAAACATACATTATGAGCTGTCACTTGAGGTTTTTATTTCAACAATAAATACACGTTTTATCCTTCTGTTGCCAAGCAACTAAAGCGAAGAGTTCAGCCTGCTGCTAAAACATAAAATGAATAGGCATTCATAACTGTTGCATTGAATTGTGAAAATATCCCACAAAATGAATACTAAGAACTTAAAAATAAATGCCCATTCCACAAAAAAGAAGACAGACAGGTGAGCAAAACAAAACAAAACACAATGACAATAGCCTTCATTGCAAATATAAAATAAAAAACTATCCCACAGACTCAGCTGTTTGAAAGTCATGGTTTATTGTGCTACATAGGTCGTAACTATATGCATTAACCAAAAAAATAATAAAAAGCAATGTCTGCTTATTGCCCTGAGGTCAGAATAACCAATCCAAAAACGCTACATGTTAACTCAAGCAGTAAAGAGGTCAAAGACAACATCTGTCCAGTGAACTGTATCTTAAAAGTGAGCACAATTCAAATAAACCACTCGCTAAAAAGCTACAAAAAAAAGAAAACATAGTTCATGTTAACGACAGTAGATGTGTTTTTTAAAACAATTTCAAACATGTATAGATTACAAGCATCGACATCTTTTTTATAAAAGAAAGTGATATTTACAAGTCAAATACAATAAAATAACTGAATAGTCTAATTACAAATCACACACAAAAAAAATGCCTACTTACACACAACTTCACAGATGAAGACACAACGCTGTGAGAAATTTTGCCAGCCCTCACCATCCTCTTATTTTAATTTTTTTGCAAAACTCTCAGTGAATTCTGTGAACGTTGTGTCATGTGTTAAAATGCACCACTCTGCCTCACTACAAATTCCCACCCACTTTTCAGCAGCCAAACATAACGGGGGGTGGAGGGTGGGTGGAGGGGGTGAAGTAGTGTACGCACAGCCCTTGCCTATAGCTGCAGCATGGGTCTGTTTCTAGGTTAGTGCGCAGGACTTCAGCTCTGGCGATCCAATCCTATTTCTGAAATATTTCAGAGGCATGAGCAAAAAAAGTGGGTCATCCACTTTCATTTGACTGAGCAGCGCCATGACATCAAACTACTCTTTAGGAATTCAGTTTTAGGCTTTTTTTTATTTTTATGTCACATTGTAATCCATGACTTTGAAGCCACATTATATATATTTCATCCAAAACAGAATTGTATGGAGCATTGCAAGAACTTCTACAGAAATGTGTCTTTAAAGTCAAAGCTTTATGGGACCAGCATGACAAATTTAGAAGAACCAGCAAAGTAAATGTGCTGGAGATGAAATATTTATTGAATGTGAAACTTTCAAGCAATCTGAAAAATAAATGTATACAAAAAACTGAATAACATCTACAGTTTAAAGACTTTTGAAACATACAAAACTACACTGATGTAGTGCACTCAACATTTGTCATGTACACGCGAGATGATTTTCCTTTCTAATGGAGCGGTAAACATTACAACAAAAAGGGTAATATGGCTATTAGTGAGAAGCTGGTGGAAAGATTTGACTTCTGAAACATAATCAATAAGAAACAACAGAATGACTGAAATAATAGCCCACAAACGTAATAATAACTAATATAAAACAAAACAAGAATCGAAGAAAAGACATCAGGTTCACAGGGCTATTATGTGGATACAGATCAATGTTCATGTTCTCCTCCTTCCAAAAACTAATAACATTTTTGACGTATGTACATTTTTCCCCCCACATAGTTATGTAAAAATATATTTCCCAAAGGTTAAATTTAGGAGAAAATATATAGAATTGTTTCCTGAAAGCTGTGGTAGCTCAGTGGACAGTGTCGTGTTATCTTGAGGCTGCAGGTTTGAGCCCACGTTGTGTCACATACGGTATTAGACACAAACAACTGCTGAATTTCTGATGCGAGTTTGTTCACAATGACGACCCTCACAGAGTGGAGAAGCCGAAATAAAAACACCAACAACATGTACAATCGTTTCTTATGATTTAGATCATTACAAATTCAAAATAGTGACTTTTAAAGCTTTGAAGCTAAAAATGTTTTAAAACATTTCTATTACAGTAATTACATCCAGCTTAAATAAACATTTGTAATAATTTATTTCAGCAAAATGGAAGTTTGTCACCTTATGTTGTAACTAATAAAAATCATCTCATGGAGGCAAAAGGGGCAAATTTGAACTTTGATGGCGTTTATAGATTTTGAATAAACCATAATTCACGCACCTTTACCATGAACTGTTCAAGCCCGTTTATAAAGCCTACATATCTTCTCTGTGTTCAATCTCCCCGAGCCTTCTTCTGACCTACATCTTGATCCAATCAAAGACAAAAAGATTTGGAGAGTGGGACACCCTTACCGTTTGCAAAGGCACTTACAAAGACAAATCCCCAAGACCGGGGATAAGCATAACTCCCTCCTACACCTAACGTGTCCTGCACATTACTGTAAATTCAATATAATGTATAAAGAAACCCTCTTTGTTACTTATTTCTGGCTGTACGAAAGATGCCATAGCAGCCAGTGTTGTCTTTTATGAGCATATGCACAAACTCAATGAGCAACTAATTTGTCATTTTTGCAATGCTTTCAAGTGCATAAAAACATGATGTTTATTATGTTTATATTTCAGTTTTGTGACCTAATACACTGACGTGAAAATATTCAGAAACACCCATACCTTTTAGTTTTACGTTTTGCCATCAGGGAGGAGACTGAGGAGTCTCCAGGCTCGTACCAGCAGACTGAGAGACAGCTCTGTTCATCAGGCATTCAGAATGCTAAACACTCTGCCTGCTCTGCCTCCCCTCCCATTTGAACTGCCTTAACACAAAAAACTTTCTCACACATTACCACTCAACACAAAGTTTTTAACACTGGACCCTGTGTCATCAAACGGGTTATTCACTAAACTCTCGGTCATGTGCTCATTCAGTTTGCACTACTTCTCATATTTGCACTAATGTTTGTATTACATTACTGCCTATAGTCATACTACTGTTTACATTCACTGTTTACATTTATTAATACGGTTTACATTTATTACTACTGTTTTACATTTATTACTACTGTTTACATTTACACTACTTTTATATCTACACTACTGCTGATACATATACAGTATTCTCTGACTAGCCTTATCTAAGGATGCCAAATGTGCCTTATGTGCCTTACTGCATATGCCACTTTGCCTCTATACCAACATCAACTACCTCATACATATACTGTGTACATTAACTCATATGCTGCTGTGCCACTCTTTGCAAATGTCAATGCTAGAACCTTCAGTCTATTTTATAGATATACTTTTTATACTACTATGAAAAAACTCAGGACAGTATTACACTTTTATTGTTTCATTTTATGCTTATGTTCATTGGGTGTTTGGTGTTTCAGGGGTGTTTGGTGTTTCAGTGTTGGTGTAAATTTTCATACTTTCATACTACAGTACAGTACTATGAAAAAACTTGGGACAGTGTTACACTCTTACTATTTTATGCTTAAGTTTATTAAATGTTTTAGTGTTTAGTGTTTAGACGGTTACTGTTGCACCGAGGGACTGAGAGAAACGCAATTTCGGTCCTGTGTATGTCCTGTACATATTGCAGTTCTGACAATAAAGTTGACTTTGACTTTGACTTTGAAATGTGTGGTTGTTTTTGTGGGTTTGTACCATACTCAAAGCCCTAAAGAAATGTTTGTTCTACAACAGTTGTACTCTGAAATGTAAGACCATGTGTAAAATCAATGAAATACATTAAATACAGTACGGTACTTTTTTAACTCACTATTGTCACTTATTTATGTTTGTTTTTTAATAAGTCTAAATTTAGCTGCAGTTTTTACACACACACAAAGTACTGGTAACCTGTCACTTTTACAGTTGCAACTTGAACTTCATAATAAAATCTTGAACTTTGCTTAAAGTGCCCTCAAATAAGAATTACAGAATATAACAGCATTATAAGTCCCTTCCTTGCATAAAATTATACTTCCCACATAACTATTTTCACCCCTGATCATCTCAACAAATCAGAAATCAAACAAATCAAAGATCAGAGAAGGTGGGACGTAGCATGGGAAAAAAGTAACAAAAAGTTACTAAACATAAGAAGGAAAATATTTACAGTATAAGCAAACTCTACAGCACTTTATTATAATCAAGATATGATGAAAAATAATAGTAAAATGATGTAATACTGCACTAAGTCCATTTTAGAAAAAAAGAAAGTTTGTTAGAAAAATATTGAAAAGGGTGGACACACACACATGCAAACATACAGCCATGAAAGTATGTCAGAAATCAACCTATTGTACGGTAAATGAGAAAACTAAGCAAAAAATAAAAACAGAGAGGAGGCAGAAATAGGATAAAAACAAGTCTATCTCATGTTCATACTTGCTTGTTTATGTTTGGGCAAACCCTTTACAGTATTCTTTTCATTTGCATGTTAAATGTAGGCAAGGGTGGCTGACACATACCGGTACTAGACAATTCTGAACGTCAACTATTGCAGTTTCATTCCGAATTTGCTCAAATTCTGACAAAGCACGTATTTTTTAGCAACATAGTTTGCATCTGAGGGCTGATGGTTCATAAATACATGTATGGGGCAAACATTCGGACAATTGATGCTGCTGTTCTGAGGGACAATTGTGCTTGTCTCTGCCCTGCAGAATTACTGCTGGCATTAGATACAGGGACAAAATGTCCATTTCAGGGACAGTGGAGTGGTGGTGGTGGCATGCAACCCTCTTCACCAAAAAGCCTAACAAAAGTATGTCCTTGTTGTTGTGGGACAGAATATGCTATTCTACAAGCAGCAGGCTGATGCTGTTGTCATACAATCTGCAGCTTTACAATTGTAGCCCAAACAGAGGAGACATTTGTCAATCATTATGAGGGGACTGACAAAACAGTCCTGAGAGTACAGCTAGGGACCAGTTTGAAAGCCAATTGTCTCCTCACTTTCTTTTCATTGGCATATATATTTCTACCTAGAACTGAGACTAAAATAAGTTGTTTTTCTGAATTAATTCACACTGCTTTTACAACCAACAATGACAATTTGCACAAATTGCCATCATTTGTGTAGGTACAGCTCTTATATGGCATTTTATATAACACTATGGTATCATGCATTAAACTGGTTAATAAAAGCATTTAAATCTGATGGTTTGAGGTGGTTTAGGATACATTTAGTGTTTAATAATCAATATAAGGATGCACCAAACAATCGGCCTGAAATTGCTATCAGCCACTTTTCCTCTTGATCAACTCAAATTGGTGACCGGACAGACAAATCCTAAAAATAAAAACGATTGTTTTTACCCCCAAAAGGTTTTATACAGTTAGTACGGAGAATTTCCTACATTTTTTAGGTCCGTGAACTCACCATCAGCACAGTCCACAGAAGCCACAACAAACATGTCTTCAGTGTAGGTCTTTTTTTTTTTTTTACCACGAGTAGGCTAAAGGAAACCAAAAGATAACAAGTTTGTATAAAGAATATATAAAGAAGAAATAAATTGTGAAGGAGTGACAACAAAAACATCAAGGACAACAAATTTAATTTGACATTTAAAACTGTATCACCCTCAACATACGAAGTAAGGAAATCCAAGCTAAGCGGCCAAGGCACAAGCTGCATGAGACCAAAGATGTCCACCACAGATACCTCTGCTGTCCTTGGCTGGAATTAACAATGAAAGATGATGACAAGGTAGAAATACTTTGTTTGTAAAGAAAAACTTAACAATGGTGAAGTGATTGCAGTGTGCCAGTACAGGTATTTGTTGAGAAAAGCACAACATTACCTTGTTGCATTTTTGTTGTTGTTTTATAGTACCGGGTACTTGGTGCACATGCTTCCATATACAAAGTGCAAATTCAACACTTGCAGTGTTTTAAAATATTTTGAAAGTGTTCTGTGTTACACACTTATGATCTGGGTTGAGTAAAAACATTAAAGGTTAAAACAATTTTTTTAAGTGCTGTTCTGTGTTTTGATTTAATATTACATGATGGTGCACCATTTTCTTTTTTTTCCCTTCTTTTTTTGCAAAGTACAAATTGAACACTTTTCTTCTTTTTTTTGCAAAGTACAAATTGAACACTTGAAGTTAAATGTACATTTTGAGGTTTTCGTGTTCTTATGTGCTTTTATGTTTTAAGTTAGGTTAAAAAAAAGATTAATGTTAGTAAAGTGGTTCAGGGTTCTGAAGTGGTGTTCTGTGGAGTTATCACTTTGATAACAGTTTATCTGTTTTAACTGTGCTCTAGAAATAAAGATGACAAACTATTTCTTTAAGAACTTGTGCTTTGTAAGTAAGTGCTATGTGTTGTCATCGTTGTATGTTCCCATACAATGGCTAAATTGGTTGTCTGCATTCAACCCATCAAACCTGGGATACACTCACTTTTTTTTGTTGTCTCTAAGCAGGTACTTACCGTATTCGTCAGTATATAATACGCAGTTTTTTTGCTCATTTGAATGTCCTGCGTATTATACACCGAAGCGTATATAGATTTTTTCCCATATTTTTAGACCCATTTTTGACTCTGATTCGCCGTTTTTCATTTTGGTCTAAAAATGGTGCAGTACCACTTTTGTCCGCTAGCGGACACTTCCAGAGAGTCCACCGACCGTCATGTGTCCGAAAAAAGCCTCCTCTGCTCGGACTGAATGTCGCTGCCCGGCTCCCTGCTCTGGAGGTAGCTACCATTTAGCTGTGTTGTTAGCGTTTTTTTTTAGCAAGATAACTCATAAACCACACCGCGGATTTTCTTGAAACTTACAGAGTGTAATTATTTGGTGGTCATTTACAACCTGTTAGCTGCAGAAGATATTTAGAGCAAAAAAAAAATCGCTTTTAGCATGTTAGCTGTTAGCTACCATAAACAGATACCTACTGTTTAGATAAACAGCTCAGAAACCACTCGGTGGATATTTTTTCTGCTTACAGAGTGTAATTATATGGCTTCAATTTACAGACTGTTGACCTGTAGAAGAAATTTGAGATAAAATTCGATTTATTTATTATTTATTTTCGTAGCGCCCCCGAGGCTGTTTGGAAAAAGTCAAACCGAAACAATTTAAATTCAGCAGATTTGATCATTTCGTGAATTGATTAAGGAACGGTTAAAGGTGCTATGTGTAACTTTCTGTAGAGTGCAGAACTTAGAAACATTTTCAACAGGCAAAGCATTCTGATCCCTCCCCCTCAGAGCCATATATGGCTCTGCTCCCCCTGGCCCTGCTGAAATTCAAATTCAAGCTCTGTTTTTATTGGCTGATTCAAATTCAAGCTCTGTTTTTATTGGCTGATTCAAATTCAAGCTCTGTTTTTATTGGCTGGTTACAAACTCTGTTTTTATTGGCTGGTTAATGGCGGGTCACTCTGTGTTTTTAGTGTTTTTATAAATGCTGATAGAGAAGCAAGGGGACTATAGTTTTTTTCAGAGATTACTTTGTCTAACATCAGTCTGTCAGTAGATAGTGACAGAGTGAAGAAATATGTTAAAAATATATTGTTATAAAAGTTACAGACTGCATTACAAAGTTACATAGTGCAGCTTTAAGCTCGGGAACCCTTGTGCTATAACGTCAGCTAAGAAATATATTTTATCTCAGCAAAGAAATAATAGTTTTTACCGTTTTAATCTTGTAAAGTCCTTCCGTGCTGACGCTTCTGTGGCCGCCATTTTAAGCAGGGCAAATGAGGCGCTGACGCGTCGCGTAGCGGTGACGCATAATAGATGCGTATTAAACACCGAAGCGTATTATGTATGTTTTTTTCTGGTTTATTGGCAATAATTGGTCAAAGCGTATTATACACGGAAGCGTATTAAAGACCGACAAATACGGTATTGAAGGTTATTACACATAAAAATTATTTGAACTGACCCCAAATATTATCTTTTTTTTTTCTATAATTATTTGCAGGAGCGTCCACCCTAACAGAATGGTGCACATCTAATTTTCCAATTTCTGACAAATATATTGCTGCCGGTAAGCCACATTTGTGTCTGATACACAATTTAGTTCAGGTCAATGAATGCAGATTTAATTTTTACAGAAACATCAGCAGACCTTCTGATGTTATAATTACTGATCAGCTGACTGTGTGACCATACAGAAGTACTGTTTATTTATGGTTAACTAGAAGCTGATCACACACGGTCCCTCAGGACCCATTTGAATGTAACACTCACAATTTTGAGGTGTCCACTTGTGATTGGGTCACTGATGTTACATGACCGTGGTCTGAATGGGATTTGATAGTAGCTTGCAAAAAACTTTCAGCTTTAACTCTGGATAATTGTTTTCCTGAATTAACTCTGTAACTATTACATTACATTTGTTGAATAAATTAAAAATTATCCCTTTATGTTATAACTTTTACTTGAATAGTGTTTAATATACCAGACATAATTCATTTATAATTATTTGGCATTTGCCTGAAACATAAAACTTAATCACAAAACTATTTACAGTATCATTCTTATTTGAAGACTGTGCATGTTTATTTGTCCAGTTAATTCAATAGCACTTTTCACAAACCTCAAGTTGCACTTTTGTGATGCAAAGAGAACAAACGTGTCCGTTAGCACAATTTTACTTGGTTTATAATACATTTTTTTAAAAGGTGCACATGAAGTCAAACATAAATAAAGTAAATAAAAAAAAGTTATCCTTGAATATTTTAAATTGTGTAGTCTGAATGAGTTTACTTCTGTATCAAAGTTCATGTTCAATAATCCAGGTAAGAAAAGCCAACAAAGTTCAGTCAGGTCATCTGGACGGTTTACTTTTTGTTTGTTTTGTTAGAGACGTTTCGTCCTTCATCCAAAGGACTTTATCAGTCATTTATCTCTGTAGTTTTCCCGCACATATTAAATGCAATTCTGAATAACGGGTCCACACAGTGTAAACAAAAGCATGCTGCTGAATCTGCTGCAAACCGCATGGAAGCTTGAGTCACATGACTGACCTACATTAGGCTGCCCGTAGTCTGCGGGAAACAAATATGAAGGAATCGGACAAGCGTAGACACTCTTAAGTATTTTAGGTGGAAATATAAGAGTGAATCTGCTGCTAAATGTTAAAGAAAAAGAGAAAAATTGAGTAACATAACTGTCCAGAATAAATACTGGGAATTGAGAAGGATGCTGAAGCATAATAAAAACAGAATTTCACATTCAAAAACACAAACTTCTGCTAGGCGAGTAAGTCTGACTTATTTTTAGTCACTTCAACTCTTTCCGAAGGTAATCAATCAACACAGTAGTTAATTTAGGACGTCACCCACCACATGCACAAGCCCCATGCACAAGCACTTGCTGAATTGGAAAGCTCCTGCAGTGACAGATTACTGTACTGCATCCTAATGCACAAAGGAGCGTTACCGCAGGTCCTTCCTCCCAGCAGTTGTTAGACTTTACAACCATCACTGCTCCCAGTCCCAACAAACTCACTAAGTATTAAATACATGGTGACCTCTGCTCAATCACCCACTCTGCCTATGGCAGTTTTCTGGCCGATCACAGATTTCTAAAAAGTCTGACTTGTCGATTCCAATTTTGGCCGATACTGATTTTGTTTTATAAGCGACACTGTCAGGTGTTACAAGGTCACAATGTACCTTCAATTTTCCAATATTATTTTGCTGAAAAACATACCTTCCTAGAAACAATACAAACTTGTTTTAACTGGCCATGAGGTAGTG
>JBBPBX010031210.1:15679-34675 GCA_038048925.1 Garcialebias charrua | reverse complement strand
TAGAAATATTTTCAACAGGCAAAGCATTCTGATCCCTCCCCCTCAGAGCCATATATGGCTCTGCTCCCCCTGGCCCTGCTGAAATTCAAATTCAAGCTCTGTTTTTATTGGCTGGTTACAAACTCTGTTTTTATTGGCTGGTTAACGGCGGGTCACTCTGTGTTTTTAGTGTTTTTATAAATGCTGATAGAGAAGCAAGGGGACTATAGTTTTTTTCAGAGATTACTTTGTCTAACATCAGTCTGTCAGTAGATAGTGACAGAGTGAAGAAATATGTTAAAAATATATTGTTAGAAAAGTTACAGACTGCATTACAAAGTTACATAGTGCAGCTTTAACATTCTGCGACTCAACACGGGGACATCTTGATGGAAGTGCTCAACAGTAATGTCAGACTCTAGTCGGACCACTAGTAATCTAACGCGTTGCTATTTCAAAATCCAGTAATCAGATTAAAGTTACTTATCCAAATTACTGTGCGTTACTTTTTTGTCATTTTCTGTAGTACTGTAATTTTATTTTATTTCCTCTATGCGTCTCGGGGAGTGATTAAAAAAAAAGACGTCTGGTCTAAGCGGCAATTCGGTCACCTGCTGTGGCTGTGAAACCTGACACCAGGCGTGACCGAAACGTAAACACTGAGGTGCTCACGGAGCCGAGAGGAGGAGACTCACTTTACTTCAGCACAGTGTTAATTTTGACAGCTATTTTTAATTTAGTTTTAGTCTTAGTCATGTGACTAAAACATCATTTAGTTTTAGTCATTACTTAGTCATCAGAATTTTTTTTGTTTTAGTCTAATTTTAGTTGACAAATCAATGAAAACATTTAGTCGACTAAATCTACAGTCAATTAAGTCGACTAAGTTATACATAGTAAAAACTTTTCATCAATTCTCTGTAGTTACTAAAACAAAACAATGTTTTAACCATAATATTAATATTAATATGCAACATACAACAACAAATAAAACTTTTTTCAAACATTATTTGTCTAACCTTGCTTTTAACAGTAAAACTACAAGCAGTACTTGAATCCAGTGTTAATTTTGACAGCTATTTTTAATTTAGTTTTAGTCTTAGTCATGTGACTAAAACATCATTTAGTTTTAGTCATTACTTAGTCATCAGAATTTTTTTGTTTTAGTCTAATTTTAGTCGACAAATCAATGAAAACATTTAGTCGACGAAAATAATTAGTCGACAAAATTAACACTGCTGCAGTAACAATGGAGCGAGGAGGAAGATAGCATTTTGTAGCTGGAAATACAGGAACTATTTTGAGTTTATTTCAGCGAAGGATGACAACATCAAGGTTCGTGTACACTCTGTGCTGGCGAGAAAGTGTTGTCTAGCTTCAAAAACACAGTAAAAACAATTATTTGTTTGCTGAAAATTATAGCAAAGATGTGTCTGAGCTTAACCTTTCCTTAATAAATTCACGAAATAGTCAAATCAGCTGGATTTTAAAAAGCAGTTTTGCTATTTGCACGCGGGTGGGACGGCTTCATTTCTTTAAAATTTAGCAAAATAAACGCTTAAAATATATATTTGTTGGCTGACATTACAGCAAAAGTGTTCCTGAGCTTAACCGTTCCTTAATAAATTCACGTACTGTAATGGTCAAATCTGCTGGATTTCAATTGTTTCGCTTTGACGTCTTCCAAACGGTCGCGTAAATAAATTGTAAATAAATCGAATTTTAGCTCAAACATCTCCTACAGCTAATAGGTTGTAAATATCCATCCAGTGATTACTTTCTGTAAGTTTCATCAAAATCTGTTGTGTGGTTCTTGAGATATTTTACTAACAAACACTAGTTCAGACCTCCAGAGTTCAGGAGGCCGGGCTGCGACAGAGTGAGTCCGAGCAGAGGAGGCTTTTTTCGGACACATGAGCTGGGGACGGTCGGTGGACCCTAGCGGCCAAAAGTGGTAATAAAGTAACTTAGTAATCTAACTTAGTTACTTTCCAAATCAAGTAATCAGTAACTTTTTTTGGGGGGGGGGGCCTTTGGGGGGACGAATCTCTGATGCTTCACAGTCGCTACTAAATGTTCTATTGGAGGAACCTTATTCACTTATGCATGCTCACAACCACACACAAATGGATGCAGGGATGTATATGTAGATATATGCAGATATATAGATGGGTATATGAATGAATATGTATGTATACTGTATATATATTTGTAGGTATGGGTATGTGTATTTATAGAAATCTACTGCAAGGTCATGAATATTATTAGTCTTTATGCATGTATGTTTCGTTGCTGTGTTCTGTCATGTGCTTTGCAGGATTGTGGACGGAGGTTGGGTGTGTTTGCCTTGTGCTCTTTTTGTGGATAATTGTTGTTTTGTCTTACTTTCTCTTTTCTTTCTCTCTATTAAAAAAAATACATATTGGAGTGAGAGGATGGCTATAAGGTGAGAAGGGAGGCCATCTATAAATGAAAAAAAAGTAATCAGTAACTAAACTAAGTAACTTTTCCCAAGGACTAATCAGTAACTTAACTAAGTAACTTTTCCCAAGGACTAATCAGTAACTTAACTAAGTTACTTTTTCAATGTAACTATGCCATCACTCAGCATGCTGAAACAAAGAACAATGTTCTTAAAATAAATTTAAGAGATTTCAATGCAAATCTATGGGTAAAATATTTTTAAATGTTTTTTTAAAGCAATTTAAATTAAATTTAAATTTAAAAATCCTAGCAGCCCTCTCCTGAACGAGTCGGAAGTTTTTCAGGTTTGAAAAGGCGAAAACAGCAAGAGTGCACAGACTGAGCACAGCCTACCAAATGACATAAACAAATAGTAAAATACTGCTGACTCAGCAGCACCACAATTAATTCAAACAAGCAGGATGACTCCGGACTTTTCCACAGTCCTGCAGAAAACGAGACCAAACGGGCCGGAGGGATGTGACGGGGAAACAGAATTATTGTCTCGGTGTTGGAGTGGCGGGACTGGAGCTCTGCAGGCGGCAGAATGAAAACATGGTGCCTCGTTGCGAGATGAAAGGAGACGAGGAGAGTGGCGGCCTGCGGGCGCCGCCAGCAGCCGGCTAATTGAAGCCCCTCGGGCCTGACAAGGACGTTTTGTGTGTCCAGGTGGTCCAGCAGATGGTCGGCTCGTCCCCGGAGACCAGCTCGTCAAGATCAATAACGTCGCTGTCGATGACCTGACCCCGGAGCAGGCTGCTGAAATCCTCAGGTCTACACACACACACACACTGAAACACACAGTTGTTGGATGTAACTGGGACCCTGTGTACATAATCTCGTTTTCAACACATGTACTACATGCGGTGCAAATGACAATAAATTCTCTCTGACTCTCTGACTCTGACTCTGACAAACACACACGCACACACACACACACACACTGAAACACACACACACTGAAACACACGTCTGATTACAGACGCTCCAGGAAATTCTACATGAAACAAAGGAGCCGGTCTCTGTTCTGAGCTCGTGTCCTGTTTTCCAGGGAGTGTCACGACACGCTGATGATGACCGTCGTCAGGATCGTGCAGGTGAGTCGTTGAAGCCACAAAGAGTCGTTTCATTCATTCAACCTTTATTTAGTCAGGTAAATCTTTTGAACCTCATGGGCTCATTTACGAAAGCGACCTGCTACCTGTTTAAGAAAGTTTTACTCTTTAACTGAGTTTTCACTCTGGCCCCCAAACGGTTAAATGTAAAACATGACTGAAAGTGAATCTAAACCATCAGGTGAAAGCAACAAAGATGATTTACTTTACGACGACGGGCTCACAGATGCACCACCAGGTTCAATGAGAGGATTTGTTCACTAAATAATGGCCGAGCATTCCTCGAAGGAATGCACATCATCCGCTGCCCTTCGAGAAGGTTTGATTCCCCGATGGCAACCTCCGCCTGACGCAGCTAAAGTTTGTTGGGAAAACGTTCAGCTTCCGCTAGGGCTGGGCCATATCATATCGTTCCCGGTAATACCGGTAAAAAAAGCTTGCCTGGGCAAAAAAGTTATATCATAATATTCATTCAACCTTTATTTAGTCAGGTAAATCTTATTGAGCCTCGAGGGCTCATTTACGAAAGCGACCTGCTACAAACTAAAGAATGATGAACATCAATGATACAAATACATTAAACAGTAAACAAAAGAAAAGAAAAAGTAGCAAAAACATTATAAGGTAGATGTACAAAAAAATCAAAGACAGGAACATATCTGCATTGGTTTTTGCCAGGATTCCAACAGATTCTGAAAACCATCCAGAGAGGTCAGGGCCGAGAGCTTCAGATCTTTTTGTAAGATATTCCATGAAGCAGGAGCAGAGTAGGAGAAGGCCCTTTTTCCAAGTTCAGTCCTCACTGACGGAACACTGCAGGTAATCATGTCCTGAGAGCGCACGCTGTAGCTGCACTCACGCAAAGACATGTAGGAGGAGATGTATGAGGGCAGCAGACCAAGAAGTGATTTGAAGATGAAAATGTACCAGTGGAAGAGTCTGCGTGAGGTTAATGATGTCCAGTTAACCAGTGAATACAGGGTGCAGTGGTGGGTACGATAATCACAGCCAGTTATGAATCTTAGTGCACCATGATAGACAACATCCGCAGGGTGCTTGTAGGAGCATTCATGTAGAGAATGTCACCGTAATCAATGGAGGGAAGGAAAGTCACAGATACAAGGCGTTTCCTAGCATTCAGTGTTAGACATGATCTGTTTCTGAAAAAGAAACCCAGTTTAACTTTCAGTTTCTTCACTAGGTTTTCCACGTGGAGTTTAAATGAGAGATGTGAATCGACCAGGATACCCAAATATTTATAGGAATCAACAAACTCAATAGGGACACCATTTGAGGAAAGAATCAGAGGAAGATCTGCTGGGACCGACTTCCTACTTGAAAAAACATCCCTTTTGTTTTTTCAGCATTTAGGACAAGTTTGAGACGGAACAAATCTGTCTGAATGATGTCAAAAGCGGATTGCAGTAACTGGAAGGCTTTAGCTACTGTTTTAGCACGGCAATAAACAACTGTATCATCAGCATAGAAATGTAAGGATGCATCAGGGATGCTCTGACCTACATTAGCTATGTAGATTGTAAAGAGGGTTGGTCCTAAAACTGAGCCTTGTGGTACACCATTTTTAACTGTTAAATAGCTGGAAAAAGTACCGTTATGTTGGACACATTGCCTCCGATTGGAAAGATAATTAGAAAACCAACCGATGGTGTGATCAGAGAAACCGATTTCTGAGAGCTTATGACACAGGATGTTATGATCCACAGTGTCAAAAGCTTTAGATAGGTCTAAGAAAAGTGCAGCACAATAATCCTTAGCATCCAATGCTTCAACAACGTCATTAAGAACCTTCAGAGAAGCAGTTGTTGTGCTGTGTTTTTTCCTGAAACCAGATTGATGGAGAGGTAAGATAATAATAATAATAATAATAATAATTAATTCAATTTATAACGCACTTTTCATTACTGAAAATCTCAAAGTGCTACACATATATTGAATGCTACACACATTCATAAACCGGTGGCGGCAGACTACCATGCAAGGTGCTTTCCAGTCCTACCGGGAGCAACTCAGGGTTAAGTGTCTTGCCCAAGGACACAACAACACATGGTGCGGGTCCCGGGAGTCGAACCGCCAACTTTCCGATCGGGAGACGACTGCCCTTACCACTACGCCACGGCCGCCCGTTAAATGAGTCCAGATAATTTTTGATCTGAGAGTTTATCAGTTTTTCTAGAACCTTGGCTAAGATGCAGAGTTTAGAGATCGGTCGATAATTGTTCAGTGAGGTGGGGTCACCTCCCTTCAGCAAAGGAAGAACAAAGGCTGTTTTCCAAGCATCTGGAATGGTGTTTTGGCTTATGGACAGATTAAAGATGTGGGTCACAGGGACTGTGATGATATGAGCAGCCAGCCTTAAAGGAGAAATGTAATCAAATCTGAAAAAATCGATATAACAAGAATTTCATATAGTAAACAACACACATAAACATACTTAGTATGCTTTTTTCAAGTCAGTAGCTTAAAGAAATAGTTTTTTTACATTTTTCCTGCTACATGCCGAAGTGCAGTGATTTCTGTAGTAATTTTCTGGACGCACTTTTATGACACAATTAAGACCTCCTTTGCTATCTTACAATAACACTGAAGCTATAAACCCATCATTACTGTCCTCTTGTCTGTCATTTAAAATGGAAGCAGAATACTTTTTTGAATCCGAAGGATATCACTTAAGTTTGTCAAAAACAGTTTGGTGATTTAGTGCATTAATGGGCATTTCTATCCTGGAAATACGAATAGCCTTCGCATGCTAACGTTAGCATGCTAGCGCCGTATGCTAACGTTAGCATGCTAGCGCAGTATGCTAACATGGAAGTGGGGGTGTTGAAAATGTCCTGAAACAGTTACCAATGTCTTGTTAAGCTCTGTATTCCACAGAACATACGGTAGTAGGATCTAAAATGATTTTTAAAGATGAAGGAGCAAGTTGAAACATGCAGGGTCTCCCTCCTTGCTAGCAGGCTCCATTGGGAGCTGCCTGGCTAACTAACTACGGTGGCCCTACACGGCCAAAATTCTACAGCGGCCGAATGCACAGGAGCGGTAAAAATACAATATAAAATTTTAAAAAAGTTTTAAAATCTATTTTGGGGCTTTTAGAATCGATTCTGAATCGCCAGGACTAAGAATCTTGATTCTTTAAAAAATAGATTTTTTTTGCTGCATCCCTAATTGCTACACACTGAAACCTTTTTGTCCACTACTAGATTTTTTTTTTTATTAACACAAACAGAACTACAAAACACTACATAAACAAAAAATATATACAAACTCTTGTGAATGATAACATAACTACAGTCTATAAGCTAGGGGGCGGTTTACAAAATGATGAAAGTTGAAAAAATACTAGATACACACACTAATATTACTGTATGAGGGACGACCATTGCACTGCCTATGTCATATTCAGGGGACGGAGAGCAAGCAGAGGGAGGGGGGTCAAAAACACCAGATGAGAATTTTTTCACTTTGCAAAGTCTAAATTTGAGTTAGGATGACATTTTTGACTTGTGAAATTTTCTCAACAAGCTTATTTTATGCTTTTCATTAGACTACTATTAGCTTAAAAACACTTTTCATTTCTCCTTTAAGAAATAAGGAGGAAGTTAAGATATGCTAATTTCATGACGTAATACGTCAGGGCGCCCCGCCCCCTTAACAACCGAGCGCTTCAAACGACCAAACCGAACTGCGCACCTCCACTCGCTAATTAATTATGCACAATACTATAGCTAAAATGCTAAAAACAACGCGCATCTCAGCTTCTCTCCATCCAGCTCTAAACTGCAGGTACAGA
The DNA here is from genome assembly GCA_038048925.1 of Garcialebias charrua. Lineage (NCBI taxonomy): Eukaryota > Metazoa > Chordata > Actinopteri > Cyprinodontiformes > Rivulidae > Garcialebias > Garcialebias charrua. Next base: position 27,304 of record JBBPBX010031210.1, on the reverse strand, counting down.
CAGCTCGTCCCCCCCCCTCTCTGAGCTGCGTGTGGCTGCGTCTCCCCAGCTCTAAACTGTCGGTACAAACACGCGCAGCTCAACTGTCTCTTGAGTTCCACAGTCGTCCACGGACCAAGAGGCAGGTGATCAGAGACAGATCAGTCAGAAAATGAATCATTCCTGCATGAATAGATGAAGCTGAAACACCAACAAGCTTCAGGGTCAGCTGATCACCTTGTTACAAGTTCTGGAAGTTATAGCTCATTTAAAGGCAACATATATTTTGTTGCATGTTACAGGTAATCCCCGACTTAAGAGCGAGTTCCGTTACGACTATCTCGTAAGACGAAAATCTCGTAAATCGGGGACTACCTTTATATAACACACGAGCCGCCACTGAACATGTACATGTAGATAATGACGTTACCAAGCGCTTCGCCTATCCTAACACAGCTATATAATTTTTACAAAAAAACATAGTACTGTACAGGTACATAACACATAAATAAAAATATAATTTCTTACTTTGAGCTGATCAAGCTGCCCACGTTAGCTGTTGTTAGCCCTCGCCATTAGGCCTGCACTCGTTAGCGCTCGTTAGCGTGTAGCACATCCAAAAAAGGCCGTCGGAGCTGCTTCTCCACGTTAGCTGGGTGTCCATCTGACATCTTAGGCTGCTAGGCGGACATTGAGGCGAGCTCCCGGCCTTCGCCCGTCGGTTCGGTGTCTCCGGTGGGGGTCCGCTTTAGCATGTTAGCCTTAGCTCATACCATGAGCTGCTGGTGTCGCGCGGCGCGGTGGGAGCAATCGGCGGAGCGATCGCGGCTGCTGCTCCAGGCCTGAGACATCCACAGAGTTCAGCGAGTGTTTCCAGCTAATTTATCCGTATGAGGCAACCTCTGATCGGACACACGTTCCTCCAAGCTGCCGATACTCGCGGACCTCCCTTGACCGCACTTGGGGACCGTAATATGGCGGACACGGACGCATTTCCGGAAACGACCGGAAGTTGCTCAAATACGCTTAAAATTGTAATAATAATAATTATACTTTATTTATAAAGCCATTTAAAACAACCACAGCTGCAACAAAGTGCTGTACACATGAAATTAAGAACATTTAAACACAACTTTTTTTTTCATATTTTTATTAAATATGATAACCTCATGAATCCGGAACCTCGTAGGTCGACCCCTCGTAAGTCGGGGATTACCTGTACATTTATGCTCAACAGATCTTAAGCTTCATTTTATTTAGTTGTTTTGGGAAACTACACCTGCACTTCAGTTTTTGTGGTGGATTTTGTTGATCTATATTTTGTGCAGACTTTTTCAATCTAAATAACAGATCATTTTTATTTTTTTATTTTTATACTTGGAGACTGAGTACTTTAGTAATTTCAGTAAAATTACCCCTTGTTGTTTTTTAAAATTTTATATAATACTGCAAGCAACATGTTAAGTTAATTTTCAAAGTCAAAGTCAACTTTATTGTCAGAACTGCAATATGTACAGGACATACACAGGATTGAAATTGCATTTCTCTCTCAGTCCCTCGGTGCAACAGTAACCATTTAAACACTAAACAATTAATAAACAAGCATAAAATGAAATAATAAAAGTTTAGTACTGTCCTGAGTTTTTTGCATAGTAGTTTTTCATAGTAGTAAAAAAGTATAAAAAGTTTCACCAACACCAAAACACCAACATTTAATAAACATAATCATAAAATGAAATAGAGTGTAATACTGTCCTGAGTTTTTTCATAGTAGTTTTCCATAGTAGTATAAAAGTATAAAAAGTTTCACCAACACCAAAAATGAAATAGAGTGTAATACTGTCCCGAAGTATAAAGTATAAAAAGTATATCTATAAAATAAATGAAGGTTCTGGCATTTGACATTTGTAAAGAGTGACAAAGCAGCATATGGGGTTAATGTACACAGTATATGTATGAGGTAGTTGATATTGGTATATAAACAAAGTGGCATTATGCATTATTTTGTCAAATAAATAAATTTGATTTCTTTTTTTTATCACGAAACTTATCGTTATCGTGATAATGCTCTGAAATATCCCGATATAATTTTTTTACCATAACGCCCACCCCTAGCTTCCGCCACATCGACTTTGCTTCTACATCTGTTTAGTTGAGGAGGATGTTTCCATTTCTACTGTGGCAGCCATCTTGAATGGGGCAGTCTTAGATTCAATGAGATCTAATGTTCCACGAGATATTTTGCTATCTGCGAGAGGTGCTGCAGCTGCATGTCCTTGTAGGAGTAGAGCAGCAGAGTTTGAGCTTCTACAAACAAAAGCTTCATGTGTGGAGGTTTGAAACGTGTCAACAAAACATTGAACATTTAGGCAAAGCTTTGCTCGCTAAGGCCAACTAGAGAAATTGCATTTCCTGCGAAAATGCAGCGTGAATGCTTACTGCTGAAGAACTTGCTGAAAAACAGCTGAAATTAGCTAAAATCATGCTGAAATGTAGCTGACATGGAAGATCAAGCCTATTAATAGCAGAAGAAAGTAAATAACACATTCCGCTCATTCTCAATCAGTTCATCTGGACAATCTGGACAATCTGGATTCTGATTGAGAATGAGCGGATTTGATACCTGGACTATTGAGAATTAACTTTCTTGTCTTAAATAACACATTATTAGCAGAAACAAGACCCAAAATTAGGAATAAGTATAGCTTCTTTTTTTCTTTCAGCTGCTCCCTTCTTTAGGTTCACCACAGCAAACTTAAGTGGCATGAATATTTATGAATTAGGGAAATTAATAATATAACTAAAAAGCTAACATGAGCTGAAAAGTAGCTTAAAAGTAGCTGACAAGGCAGAAAGAAGCTCAAGCTATACCAGATGGAAGGGAAATTAGCTGAAATTAGTTTTTAAAAAATATGGAATTAGCCGAAAAGGCTCAACTTAGCACAAAACAGCTAGTAGCTGAAAAAGCTGAAATTAGTAGAAATAAGTTAATTAGGCTGAAAGTAGCAGAGATTACCACAGAAAACTTGAATTTATCTAAATCCACCGAAATTAGCTAAAAAAATGTTAAAATGTTAGCTGAAAAGGTAGAACAAGCTTAAATTAGCAGAAGGAAGTGGAAAGAGCACAATTTTGCCGTGTTAGGCTGAAAGCAGAAATTACCGTAGAACAAAAAAGTGGAAATTATCTGGAAAGATCTGAAACTAGCCACACAAAAAAAGGCCGAAATGTATCTAAAAACGGAAAGAAGTTTAAATTAACAAAAATAAGTGGAGCACATTTTTGCTGAATCAGGCTGAAAAAAGTTGAAATGAGTGTCAAAAGTGTGGAATTAGCTGAAAAAACTAAAATTAGCATAAAAGCGCTAAATAGTAGCTGAAATAGCAGAAAATGCTGAAACTTGCAGAAATAAACTGAAAGGAGCATAAGGAGCTGAAATTAGCAGAAAGAAGTTACAAGAAGCTACAAAATGTTGTAATTAACAGAATCGGAAAGAAGCACAAACAGCTGGAAAAAACAGCTGAAATTAGTTGAAAGTAGCTGAAAAAATGTTTACATTTGCACAAGGAAGATGAAAGAAGCTGAAGCAGAACAAAATGTGAAAGGAGCAGTAAAAGGTTGTAAAGATATCTAAAGATTTGAAGGATGAAAAATGAGCTCAAGTCGTTTTCTATGAGGAAAAAATTTCAGAAAAGGCTAAATATTTCAAAAAGCTAAAGTTGCACCAATACCAAAAGTCAAAGCAGGATTGTCCTGAATGAGCTGAACATTTTGATTATGATTTGTTGAAATAGAACAGAAATGGTGGAACGAGAAAGATGCTGAAAAATGTACAGAAGAAAAATGGATCACAACAGAGTTACACAATTAGCTGTGGTGGCCATCTTGAATAATTAAATCTTACATTTGAGTGGTTATTGTGGGGTTTAATTGTTGCAGTGTGTGTAGTAGACTTCAAGTTCACTGTCTGTTCACTGTGTGTGTGTGTGTGTGTGTGGGGGGGGGTGGTCGGGGTGGTTAAAAAGATGGTCTCAGCAGAAATGCCAGAGTTTCTTGGCTTGAGTCGTAAGTGAGTTGACAAGTTTCCACTCGGCCGTCTCCCTGACAGCTGACATGTTCACCCCGCAGGGCTGAACCCTGCAGCTCCTTCACACACACACACACACACACACACACACACACACCTGCTGCGTGTGTGAGCCTCGGCCTCTCTGTGTGTGTTTGCGTTACAGGCGGGCAGATTAGTAAATAAATGGCTCCTCGTCAGAGCCTCTCATCAGCCGCTGTGCTGATGGAAGCAGCTTTTACGCAGTGATTCATCGCTCACTTCTCCTCCAGGAAATCATTACTGAGATTTAAGGAATCTGTAACTAATGGCTCCTTCTAAATGTGTTGCTCATCCCAGGGCCCCAAGTCATCGTTCCTCACTCCTGAGAAGAGGGCCAAGCTCAGGTCCAACCCCATCAAAGTTCACTTTGCTGAGGAGGTGGAGGTCAACGGACACTCTCAGGTGAGTTTCACGTCCACCCATCAGAAGTTTTCTTTAGCTTTTTGGTGACGCAGAGAAGACGAGACAGGGAAAAGTTCATATTTGTTCCAGGATGATTTAGGATGTTTGATTTTAGCTGTTCTGACTCTGTGATTCAAACAGCGACTGTGTTTGAATCCTCCACTAAAATGAGTCGACCGTTTTGAAGTTTTTTAAATTTATTTTTATTTTAAACTTCATTTTTCCAGGAAAGAAATCAATTGAGAAAACTTATTTACAATGATGTCCCGGGCAATGTGTATGGTGCAAACAAGCCATTACAAATACAGCAACAGACCTAATAACAGTACCGTATTTTTCGCCCTATAAGTCGCATTGTCCAATTATGTCCAATAAATTGGAAAAATCCATAAATATGTTGCTTCACCCTATAAGGTGCACCTACGTCACCGCTGATGTAACGCGTCACCGCTGACAACCCGGAAATGTTGGCCGCTGTTTTGCCCTGCTGCTAATGTCTGCCACAGGAGCGTGCAGCAAGGACTTTAACAAGATTAGCACTTAAAAACAATTATTTGTTTGCTGAAAATTATAGCATAGATGTGTCTGAGCTGAACTTTTCCTTAATAAATGAACGTAATCTGAATGCTCTGAATACACAAATAATGGGAAACTCCTCCAGGTACGTCCGCAGCCGTCAACAGCCTAGAGGGCTCTTTAGCGCCCATAGCGGTCGAAAGTGGTACTGCCTGCACCCCTAACGGCCAAAACTGGTACTGTCTGCGCCCCTAGCGGTCGAAAGTGGTACTGCCTGCACCCCTAGCGGCCAAAAGTGGTACTGCATTTTTATTTTTTTATTTTTTGCCAAAATGAAAAACGGTCATATCCCAGTCAAAAATTGGTCTACAAACATGGGGAAAAAAATCCATAAATATGTCGATTCACCCTATAAGTCGCAGGGCATGCAAATTAGGCAAAAAGGTGTGACTTGTAGGTCGGAATTTACGGTAATATTAAAGTATTTGTGAAGTGATGTTTGAAAATTCAACTTAAATGTGTCCAGTAAATAGTGTCTTTAAAAATTTCTGGATTAGCTTCAGAATATAGTACTGTATAGTAAATGTTGAGTACAGAAGTTTTACATTACATGGATGTAATAGCCCATAATGCATTGCAGCAGGAGCCAATGCTGCTGGCTAACTGAGGCTAATGCTAACATTTGAAGCTCATTATTATGATTTTCAAATTGCTGAAAATGCCTTTAAACATCTGGATGACTATATGGAATGTCTTGTCTATTTTATTTCCTAAGCAGGGCTTAACCTTCCTGCTGCCCTTGGGTCAAAATGGCCCACACTCTTATTTTGACCCAAGGGCAGCAAAAAGGGTAAAAATTATTGGAAAAATTGTGATTCTAAATATATTCTAGATGTCTGACGGAGCGTTTCTTTAGTTAACATATATCCTAGGAGAAAATTGATAAGTCGTCTGCTTCGAGGCCAAACGTGGAAGTCAGATTCAGATAAGCCACAATTGTTGATTTTTTTTTTTTTCAGGCAGACTGTTTTTTTCTCGTCAGCCCTGAGTTCTGCTGGTATGTTCAATCCAAAATGGCTATATTTGTGGGCATTCCACTGGTCCGTGCTCATGAGCTCCTTCCAAGGTCGTCCCCAACATGCTGGCGAGTCCCAGAAGCTGCAAGTGGCCTGTGGTTCTCTCAAGTCACTTCCATCTTACGGTTTAGCTCATAAATCTGCTGATTTTGAGTCCTCGAGGCACGAACCAAACCTTCACACAGACTCGACAGTTTTGCCATGGCCGAAACTGCTGCTGCTTCAATAGCTGATAACAAATGAATCCACCTGTGCCAAAAAGTAGAAACTCTGCTATCATGATTCCAATTATATAAACATCTTCTGGATGTTTTTTCTCGGAATCGGGAAAACGGACGTTAAACGAAGATAGATAGATATAGATAGATGGTGTCCTCCTGAGACGATACGGAAAGGCACATTAGCTCCCAAACTCCCATTGGATCCATGATGTATCCTGCAGCGTGAGTCTCAGCGGGGCATGAGGGCTCTCCAGGACCCTGTCGCTTGGTTGAAAACATTTTATCGATTGCGTTGAAAGTCCAGCTGACCAGATCCATGACAATAGTATTTCATTTCGGAAGATATGTAAATAGGAGATCTGATACACAAGACAGAGCAAAAAAAGCAGAAGGAGGACAGGAGAGGGAGGAAAAGGCATCTGCCTTGCACGAGAGTGCATGAGGAAAACAGCTGCTTCTAAAAATATATTTTGTAGGTGAAATCAAAGGTGCCCATAGCAATGTCACAAAGACCGGTCCATATAATTAATGAAGCGATGAGCAAAATATACAGTGGGTTTTTTTTCATCGCTGATTGTTCCCATTTAAAAACCTGTAGGTGAATTCTAAAAAAGGCTACGAGTTTGTTTACCTCCAAAAACAGCTGGTCTGAACATGGGTCAACAGTGGAAGAGCTGTTTGTGACAGAAGTTTTGAAAAAGCGGTGCGTGTTTGAACGCTAAGCTCCGTCTTCATGGTTCTCCACCTCCTTGCCTGATCCTCGATCTTTATTCCTGATGTCCACCTCGTATTTCCTCTATTCTTGGGCATTTTGCAGCAAGTTCCCATTAATATTTCCACTTGACTTCTGAGGTTCTGCTCTTGTTCAATTCCACGACACAATAACTTCAATCTTCTGATCATTAAAATCATTAAAATTAAAATGTTAAGAATATTATACCTGCTGCCACTTGGTGCTATTTTCCGGAAGCACAACATACATTCACTTCTACGTCGATGACTGTCAAATTTACTTCCCCCTAAGACACAATGGTACATGCTCCATTCAACCTCTGCTCGACTGCCTGGCTGACATCAGGGACTGGATGGCTTTAAATTTTTCAAGTTTCAATGAAAAGAAGTCTGAAGCCATGTTGTTTCCTCCAACAACACGATCACAAACCACTGCATCGACCTTTCTGCTCTACCCCTGTCTGAAAAACAAAAAGTCACAAATCTGGGAGTGATAATGGATCCTGCCATGAAACTCAACAGTCATGTAAACATGATTGTTCTATCCTGTTTTTTCCAGCTGAGGCGACTGTCTAAGCTGAAGCCCATACTATCCAAAAATAACCTGGAGACAGTAATGCACGCATTAATTACATCTAGGCTTGATTACCGCAATTCACTCCTGTTTGGTATCAGTCAGACCTCCATTGCACGACTACAACTGGTCCAGAACGCAGCAGCCCGATTTTTAACCAGTACAGGCAATATAGAGCATATTACACCAGTCTTGGCCTCCCTGCACTGGCTACCGGTTCACCTTCGAATCCAGTTCTGAATTCTCCTGTAAGTCTACAAATCGCTGAACAGTTTTGCACCCCTATCTCTCTGATTTGATACACCCGTATGTCCCACCACGTTCTCTGAGGTCAGCGGACCAGTTACTTCTCACAGTTCCAGGAACTCGTCTTAAACACATGTGACAGGGCCTTCTCTGTAGCAGGTCCAAGACTCTGGAACGAGTTACCTCTTCTCGTCAGACAGGCCCCCTCCCTCTCAGTTTTCAAATTCCGTTTAAAGACTCACTACTATTCTGTTGCTTTCAACACCAGATGATCTGTGTTTGAACCTGTTTGCTTCACATAGGTTAGTCGTTATATTTATTATCCGCAACGTTGTTATGTCTATATTCTGATTTAACTTCATTTTGTATGTTGCTTTGTGTGTTGCCTTTTTTATGTTTGTACAGCACTATGGTTGGCCTTGTCGCTGTTTTAAGTGTTCTATAAATAAATATGGTATAAGGTATGGTAAAACGTTAAACGTAAAAAATTGAAGCCATCCATGCCTTGATGTCATCAAGACATTTTCACAGATGGTGAATGGCGCAATAACTATTGGGTTTTAAGGGCAGATAAATCAGACTATCATCAGCATAGCAGTGAAAAGAAATGCCATGTTTCCTCAGGATAGATCCCAAAGGGAGCAGTTACAGTGAAAACAGAAGGGCTCCAAGAGTCGGGCCCTGTGGAATCCCGCAGGAAAGAGGTGCTTAAGCAGATAAAATATTACCAACAATAAAACAAAAGCTCTCATTGTTTTTACTTTTAATTGTATATGCTCTTTTATAGCTGCAGTTGCAGTCTGTGGTGTTGTAAACGGATAAAATACAACGCATCTTCCAACAAATCTCGCTATACAGTAATTTGAGTCATCTGACTGAATGAGTGCTGCGTTTAAGGAGTGTTGGAAAGACAAAACACTGGTCTCTTTATCCCTATAGTGACCATGATGTGGTGAGAATGAGCAAACATTTTGAACAATGTGACAAAAACTCTGTATAAATAATAAACGTGTTTAATCCAAATTAAAGGTTTGCAGCACACAAGAGATGAGTCACATAAAACCTCATAAAGATTAATGTTTTTTTTGTTAAAGATCCACTGACATGATTTTTCTACTATTCATCAAATTGCTCAAAATATATATATATATATATTATCATTTAAATATGTTCGTTTTTGCAAACAAAATGATAAATCACTTTAATTTTGCTTTAAAAGTGATTTTGAACTTCAAGCCGTGTTTAATCATGGGAAATCCGTTTACACCCGAACGCACCATCTGTGACGTAGTGTGCAGAGTGTGAGGCAGAGCTCTGGGCTTGTCACAGTGCGCGGGTGTGAGCAGCTCCACATGAAGGTAAGTCTGATACAGCATCAGACCTAAATTAGATCCTGTTGTTTCTTGTTCCATCACCCAAACTATTTTCTGCTTCCCAAAATGAAGACAAATAGCTCAAATCTTCACATAGATTGATAAATTCATCGGGTTTTAAATTGTCCGCTATTAAAGAGACCAGAGCCCTCTGCCTCTCACTCTGCACACTACGTCACAGATGGTGCGTTCGCGTGTAATCGGATTTCCCATGATTAAACACGGCTTGAAGTTCAAAATCACTTTTAAAGCAAAATTAAAGTGATTTATCATTTTGTTTGCAAAAACGAACATATTTAAATGATAAAATATATATTTCATTTCATTTATTTATTTAAGTTAGGACAATGCATATTAATCAACATAACAGCAGTTAGCATCAATGTAAATATGCCGGAGTTAGCACAATAGCTAATTTGCATCCGTTGTCCTAAGGCAGGTAAGAATAAGAAACGTCCCATAAAACAAAAGAGCGGAGAAAAATACAAACATCACCTATAGCACATAACACAACATAAAATTACAATAAAAATATGATGCCATAAGAATAGACAAAGTAATCTACACATGAGTGCACTTCTGATTAGTTTTCAGCCAAAGTTTCAGAGATTTTTTAAAGCTGGAGTAGGTGCCACAGTTCCTGATGGAAACTGGCAGTGTGTTCCATGACTGTGTGCCTCTGATGGACACCACCATTTGGCCAAATTTAGTCCTGCGCCGCTGCACATCACAATCTCCTCTGGTCAGTGCTCTTGTGTTTACTGTACTTGTTTTTTTACTTATAAAATATATTAAAGGAGGAGGAGCAAGTCCATTTAAAACTTTAAAAATCAGGCAAACGTCCATAAAAATCTGATAGCTATTAAAATCCAAAATGTTGTACTTATTTATGATGTTGCAGTAATGATACTGTATTGGCTTTTTGTCAAAAATTTTCAGTGTTTTCTTAAAAAGAGACTTTAGGGGCTTCATGACGATCTCTGAAGTGTATATATTGAGCAATTTGATGAATAGTAGAAAAATCATGTCAGTGGACCTTTAAACTCTAGAAAAATTATCTGCAAAGTTTATAATAAGTTTCACTTATAACCCTTTTGGTTCGATTTGTCGCGTTAAAACGGACAAAACACGTTAAAACTCTCTGCTGCGCCTCTTGAACCACCACGAGCCGTGAAGATGTATAATTCTCAGCGATGTCTCGCGCTCCGTGCGTTTCCCTCACTGTGATTGGTCGGAGCTCCCTTCCTGCCGGGGGATGTGAAATCAGCTGGACGAGGAAAACCACAGCGGCGGCTGGAGTGCCCATTACTAAAGACGAGGAGAGCACGGATCGATATCTGCTTCGTTCTCGGGCCTTAATGTCTGTGATTACAGGACAATGAACATCAGATTATGGAGAGAAACATGGAGGGAGGTGCAACGGAGAGCGGAGGTGGCAAACCAGAAGGGCTTCACTAAAACTGGACCGCTCTTTGTTTGAACTGCAAAACATTCAGGCGTAGAAAATCACTTTCTAAAATCCTAAAACGGGAATTAGTTGGGAAAAGTGAAGAACAGGAAGTGGGTTTCAGGTTCGCAACGTGGATTCAGAATATCTTAAGACATGAACAGGAAACAGAACGACAGTAAAGTGCTCGTCTTCCTGTCCTGATTTGTCACTTGAGCTGGTTTTAACACTTTGACCCGTCTGCTGGTTTATCCTCAGGGGAACTCGCTTCTCTTCCTGCCCAACGTCTTGAAAGTGTACCTGGAGAACGGACAGACCAAGGCCTTTAAGTTCGAACCCAGCACCACAGTCAAGGTATTTTCCAACCGTAGTCCAGAGTTCTTTACGACTCACTGAGAGCTTCATAAAATTTAAAAAAACTGGATCGTTTGTTTTTTAATATTAAAGGAACAAACGAGATTCTCGTCAGAATTACTGTCGATCAGGTGAGTTCAGTCCTGGTCTTGGAGGGTCACTGTCCTGCATGTAGGATGGTGGCCCTCCAGGACCTGGACCAGGTGCGAATCTCTCAGTGTCTGGAGAATCGATTCGATTCCGATTTTTGGTGTCACGATTCGATTCAAAATTGATTTTTCGATTCAGAAACGATTTTTGATTCAGAATTTTTCTATTAAAATGGTCATGAATTGAGGTGAGAAGGGAGGCCATCTATAAAGGGGGGAAAAAAAGAAAAAAAATGGTCATAAATTTAGTTTCAGTTTTGTAACAGACGAGCTGAAAAGAATAAACAACAATGTAAACAAATGGAACATTTATTTAAAACAATAATTTTAGGTTCCTTATTGTATCAAAAAATTTTGCATCGTTGGATATTTATACCAAAAATAGGAACAAATAATACAGGAATGCATTAAATTCTGTAACTTAAATAACCAGTACAGTATTAGGTTA
>JBBPBX010031210.1:0-13754 GCA_038048925.1 Garcialebias charrua | reverse complement strand
TTTCTTTCTTTCTTTTTATTGGTTTCTTTTTACTTTTCTTTCTTTATTCCTTTTTGCCTTTTTTTCTTTTATCTTTTCTTTCTCTGTTTTGTTCTTTTATGTTTCTTTGCTTTGTTTCTTTGTACAGTATATTTCTTTCTTTCTGTTTCTTTGTTTTGTTTCTTTTTCTTTCGTTCTATCTCCTTTTTCTTTTTCTTTCATTTTATCTGTTTTGTTTTTACTTTTTCTTTCATTTTTTTCTTTTCTGTTTTGTTCTTTCTTTGTTTCTTTACTTTGTTTCTTTGTATATTTGTTTCTTTCTGTTTGTTTTTTGGTTTCTTTTTCTTTCTTTCTCTTTTTCTTTCATTTTATCTGTTTCTTTTTCTTTTTACTTTGTTTTCTTTCTTTTTCTTTTCTGTTCTTTTCTTTCTTTCTTTGTTTTTTTCTTTGTGTCTTAACTTTGTTTCTTTGTATATTTTTCTTTCTTTCTGTTTCTTTGTTTTTCTATTTTGTTTCTATTTCTTTTCTATTTCTCTTTGCTTTCTTTCTTTCTCTTATCTTTCTTTCTTTTTTTTCTTTCTTTCTTTCTTTCTTTCTTTCTTTCTATGAGCTGACTGGAAACACAAAAGATAAGATACTGTATTTATTCAGTGCATTTCTTAAAAATTCAACAAGATAACCACTTAAAAACATTTGTTGCTCGACATTATAATAAATATGTGTCTTAGTTGAACTTCATTAAAAAATGCCTTTAATGGTCAAATCAGCTGCATTTCACCTGGGTGTCGCGGCAAAATGAAGCTGATTTGATGTTTGCTCCAGGTGTTCTGGAGCGAGACGAAGGTGGCTCTGTATGGCAAGCCAAGTGTCTCATTAATAACCACTTTTATCTATTAATGAGACACTTGGCTTGCCGTATTAGTCGAGGGCCCTCTAGTGGCTGAACATGATAGTGTTCAATATTTTCCATGTCAGAATGAATAAAATTGTCAGATCTCAGCCAAAAATTAGGTTATGAATATGGAGAAAATATGTATTAGTCGCTTCAGTGTGTTAATTCGCAGGGCTTGCAAATTTATGCAAAAATGTGTGACTTATACAGTGAAAAATATGGTAGTCGTTCCACACGTAGCCACAATGGACTTTAAGTTCTTCTGTCATTTTGAAGTCTTCTCCCTGAAAATCTCCTCTCCCCTCTCCCCATCAGGACATCGTGATGACGCTGAAGGAGAAACTTTCTCTGAGGCGGATCGAGCACTTCTCCCTGGTTCTTGAGCAGCAGCACAGCAGCAGCAAGCTCCTGCTGCTGCACAGGGACGAGAGGATACAGCAGGTACACCGTCCGAGGCCGAAGCCTTCCGCTGCTGCTAGAAACGTGTTTGTAGAATAACTCGTGCACGTGTGTGCTCAGGTGGTCCAGAGGAAAGAAGTTCATGACTGCAGGTGTCTGTTCCGAGTTTGTTTTCTGCCCAAAGACCTCCGGACGCTGCTGGCGGACGACCCCTGCACCTTCGAGTACTTCTACTTGCAGGTGTGACTCTACTTTAAAGCAAACTAGAGAAACTGCATTTCTGTAGAAAATGCAGTGCGAATGCTTATTGCTTCTGAACTTGCTGAAAAACAGCTGAAATTACCTAAAAACATGCCGAAATGTAGCTGAAATGGAAGAACAAGCTCAAGTTAGAAGAAAGCAGAAAGAATATTTGCTGAACTTGGTTTAAATATGCAGAGATTAGCACAAAAATGTGTAAATTTGTTCAAATTTTTAAAAAAGCTAAAATGAGCAAGAAATCGCTGAAAAGTAGCTGAAACCGCAAAAAGAAGCTAAAATTACCAGAAGGAAGTGGAGAGAGCACAATTGTGTGTGCCCAATTAGGCTGAAGGAAGAAGAAATTAACACAAAAAGTGGACATTATCTGAAAAAGCTGAAATTAGCAGAAATCAGTTGAAAAGTAGCTAAAAATAAAAAAAGCAGAAAGAAGCTTAAATTACCAGAAAGAAGTTGAGAGCACATTTTTGCTGAATTAGGCAAAAAAAAAAATTTTTAAATAAACTTTGAAACAAGAGCAAGACATTTGGAATTAGCAGAAAATGCTCAAATTAGCATAAACAGCTAAATAGTAGCTGAAATATCAGAAAAAACAGAAATAAGCTGAAATTAGCATATAAGCTAAAATGATCTGAAAGATGTTAGAATAAGCACAAATTTTTTTGTAGTTAGACGAAAGAATCAGAAAGGAGCACAAAAGAGCTGAAAGTAGCTGAAAGTAGCTGCTTAAATACTTAAAAACCATTCACAACATGATGAGGTGGAAATAATGAAACAATGTTTTAAATGTTTTGAGACTTTGTTTTTTTTTTATTTGTACCCTCCCGCTCTGTTAGGGGGTGAACGATGTGCTGCAGGAACGCTACGCCGTAGAGATGAGGTGCAACACGGCCCTGAGGCTCGCTGCGCTGCACATCCAGGAGAGGCTGGTGAGCTGCGGACTGTCCCCCAAAGCCAACCTGAAGACCGTCACGTGAGACACCTTCTGTTACGGCAGTAAAGACTTCAGAGTCGTCTGGAAATCTGTATTTTTGCAGCTATACAAAGTTTTTATACTTGCAGAACTTTAAAAAAAGCAGTAAATTAGAGCAGTGCGTTGTGTTTTCTGTTTACGATCCACACGAAGCACTTCAGAATAATTCTGTAGTCCTTGTTCTCAGGTGGTGTTCTGTTGAACCTGGTCAAATAAAATAAATGGACTCGTAAAAATGATGCCTCGGGTTCCTGAACGTTACATTCCCTCATTTAGCAGAAGCTTTTATCCAGTAAAGAACTTAATTCAGTTGGAAACCCTGACAGAAGCGTTCAGGACTGAAGTGATTTGAAAAATAAAAAATAAGAGTGAGACGTAGTTTTGTAAATGTTTATGAAGAACTCACAAAATAAAGATCCGTTTTTCTTCCGTACATTTTTTGGCATGATTCTCGTCCCGTGGTTTTTAAGCTATTTCAACAGATCATCAATCAAAACGTTCAGCTCTTTCAGGACAATCCTACTATGACTTTTGGTGTTGGTGCAACTTTAGCCTTTTGAAATGTTTAATAATAATAATAATAATAATAATGAATTCAATTTATAACGCACTTTTCATTAATGAAAATCTCAAAGTGCTACACGGTGCAACAGAAATTAAATGTCAATAAAACAAGTAATAGAACAAGTAAAATCAATAACAGTATCAACTAAGATCAAAAGTAGAATCATGAGGAGGCAGAGTATGCTCGGTTGAAAAGAAAGGTCTTCAAGCCGCTCTTAAAGTCAACCACAGACTGTGGGACCCTCAGACAGTCAGGAAGAGAGTTCCACAGGCGGGGGGCAGCCACACTGAAAGCCCGGTCTCCCATGGTCCTTAATTTGGTTCTCGGAATGTGAAGGAGATTACTGTTCTGTGACCGCAGCGACCGGGTGGATGAGTGTGGAATAAGAATATCCTTCAGATAATCTGGTGAAGTTCCATGTAAGCATTGATGTGTAATGAGAGCAGTTTTGTACTGAATTCTGTAGGCGACAGGAAGCCAATGAAGGTTATGAAGAATGGGCGTAATATGTTCAAATTTACGAACTCGCAACAAGATCCTTGCAGCACTGTTTTGAATATATTGAAGTTTCTGAAGGTTTTTGCCAGGGATTCCAATAAACAGGGAGTTGCAGTAGTCGAGCCTGGAGGAGACAAAAGCATGGACGAGCTTCTCAGCATCGGAAAAAGTTAGGGATGGGCGAAGTCTAGAGATGTTTCGAAGATGGAAGAAGCAAGTTTTAAACAGAAGCTTAATGTGATTTTCAAATGTAAGATTGGAGTCCATTTTTATTCCAAGATTTGTAACAGAGGTGGAGAGGGGGATGTCTTGTCCAGAAAAGGAAAGTGTTGTTATAGTAGATGTCTGTACCTGGTGAGGGGTGCCAATCAGTATGGCCTCGGTCTTGGAGCAGTTTAATTGAAGAAAGTTCTGATTCATCCATGCCCTAATTGCCTCCAGGCAGGCAGAGAGGGCAGTGAGTGAAGATGGAGATGACAAGGTGGAAGATGAGGATGCTCCAGTCCTGATGTAAAGCTGTGTATCGTCGGCATAACAGTGAAAAGAAATGTTGAACTGATTAATAATTTGACCTAAAGGCAGCATGTAAAGGGAAAACAACAGGGGCCCCAGAACCGACCCCTGAGGGACACCACAGGAGACAGAGACTGTCTGGGACGTGGCGTTGCCAAGACTAACACATTCCAGCCTATTGGAGAGGAAAGATTTAAACCAGTCCAGGACGGTGTCACAGAGACCGACCTCCACATGAAGACGGTGGAGGAGGATACTATGGTCCACAGTGTCGAAGGCTGCAGTGAGGTCAAGGAGGACAAGGATGGAGGGAGAGCCAGTGTCAGCAGCCAAGAGGACATCATTAGTAACTCTCAGCAGTGCAGTCTCAGTACTGTGAGCTGCCCTGAATCCAGACTGGAACTTCTCATACAGGGAGTGTTGTTGTAAGTGATCCTGCAGCTGAGCAGCAACTGCTTTTTCCAGCACTTTAGACAGAAAAGGGAGGTGTGAAATTGGGCGGTAATTAGAAAAAATGTCGGGATCCAAATTAGATTTTTTCAGAAGAGGCCTAATGATGGCAGTTTTTAGAGGCAGTGGAACATGACCAGATTGAAGAGACTGATTTATTATTTGAGTGATAAGTGGGCCTATTGCAGAGTGATTGGATTTTATGAGAGACGAGGGGAAAGGATCCAGGGCGCAGGATGAAGGCTTCATTTTCTTGATGATGGCCTCCACCTCACTCTGAACAACTTCGTCAAAGCTGTTAAGGGTCCCAGAATGCAGACGGGTAGATGGCACACTGAGAACAGGGAGGTTGTGGAGCTGAGATCTGATAGTGTCAATTTTGGTTTTAAAAGATGAAAGAAACAGGTCGCATTTTTGAGCAGAGTCCTCAAGAGTTTGTTTAATGGGATTAAGCAGACGAGTTATTGTGGAGAAGAGCTGTTTAGAGTTTCCAGGGCAGGTGTTGATGATGTTGGAATAATATTTGGAGCGTGCTTCTTTAAGAGAATAGGCGTACGCTTTCTGATGTTCTTTGTACGCCTGCTTATGTACCGAGAGACCAGATGATTTTAGACGTCTCTCGATAGCACGGCCAGTTGCCTTCATCTTGCGCAGCTCATCAGTGTACCAAGGGGCTGAACGGGAGAAAGACACCAGTCTTGTTTTCAAGGGAGCATGTAGGTCCAGGAGCTCCCGAAGAGATTGGTTGTAGTAATCCACAGAGTCATCTGCAGAAGGATGATTGACCGTGGTCAGGGTGTGAAGATCAGCAGACAGAACATCAAGGGAAATGTTTTTAAGGTCACGGAACTGGATGGGTCGTTTTGGGTTTGAAGCAGGCGAAGATGAAGGCACTTCCAGGGAGATGACCCTGTGGTCTGAGACACCCAGGTCATATACAGATAAATTATTGATGAGTACAGTGTCAGTAATCACCAAATCCAGAGTATGCCCCCTGCTGTGCGTAGGGGCGTCAACATGTTGAGTGAGATTAAGAGAATCCAAAAGAGACTTAAAATCTGTTGCCAGAGGTGAAGAGGAATTGTCCACGTGGATATTCAAGTCGCCAAGAAAAATAGTCTTCACAGGGGAGGTGCAGAAATAAGTGAAGAGGTCATGTATCTCTGAGTTAAATGAAACATGCGGTTTGGGAGGTCTATAAATTAATATAACATTCATCAGGAGTGGGGCTTTGAAGCTGAAAGCCAGACATTCAAAAGAAGAAAAATCCTGAGAAACCAGATGTGACAGCCCTAAACTACTGCGGTAGATTACAGCCAGACCACCTTAGCCTTTTCTGAATCTTTTTTCCTCATAGAAAATGAATTGAGCTCATTTTACATCCTTCAAATCTTTGGATGTGTTCACAACCTTTTACTGCTCCTTTCACTTTTTGTTCTTCTTCAGCTTCTTTCAGCTTCCTGCTGCAAATTTCAACTTTTTCCCCCAGCTATTTTCAGCTGATTCCAGCATTTTTTCAGCTGTTTTGCACTCCCTTCAGATTCTTTCTGCTATTTTTCGTGTTTTAAATCTTCTTTCTGCTCATTTCAGCTTGTTCTGCTCCTTTCAGCTTATTTCTGCTATTTGTTGTTTTTTATCTAATTTTATATTCTTCAGCTACATCGCTTTTGCACTCATTTAAAATTAAATTCAGCCTAATTCATCAAATTTAACCTTATTTCGGCGTTTTAAGCTACTTTTCAGCTTTTTTTTTTGTAAATGTATTATTTTTCCAATTTCCTAATTTGCTAATTTCTGCTTCTTTTAGCTTAATTGTACAAACGTGTTCTAACTGCTTTTTTCTGCTAATATAAGCTTGTTCTAAATTTTCAACTACTGTACTGTATATCCTTTTTTTTTAGCATATTTTAGCAAATTTTTGTTGTTAAAATTCAAGTTTTCATTTTGCTACTTTCAGCCTAATTAATATTTTTCTGCTAACTTCTTCTTGTTATGCTCCTTTCAGCTTTTTTCTGCTAGTTTCAGCTTTTTATGTTATTTCTGCTACTATTTATTTAGTGGGGGGTGGGGGGGGGCTATTCAGCTTATTCCCCGCTTGTTTGTTGTTGCTTTTTTCCCATTTCATCTCTGCGCTTCCTTCTGGTAGGTCGAGCTTCTTTCTGCTATTTCAGTTACTTTTCAGCCTTTTTTTTGTGCTAAAATTCAGCCTTTCTATTTTTATTTATTTTTTTAGCTAATTTCCTACTTTGTGTGCTTATTTCTGCTTAATGAAACAATTCAGCAAATATGTTTTTTGTTTTCTGCTGCTAATTTAGGCTTGTTGTTCCATTTCAGCTACATTCCAGCATGTTTTTTGTTATTGCTAATTTCAGCTGTTTTTCAGCAAGTTCTTCTTCATAAGCATTCACACTGCATTTTCACAGGAAATGCCATTTCTCTAGTTATGTTTTGCATTAATTTGAGGTGAAGGCCATTCATTAAGATAAACCCTTGGTTCTCTAACATCAGCCAAAACATTTTGTGTTTCTGCCTTTGCTCCAGGAAGACGTGGGGCATTGAGAATTTTGTTTCTTCCACGTTACTGAGGAACATGAGGGACAAAGACCTGAAGAAGGCCATCAGCTACCACATGAAGAAAAGCCAGTCGCTGCACGAGCCCAAACAGAAGGGCCTGTCGGTGGATCAGGCTCGGATCAACTACCTGGAGGAGCTGAGCGACCTCAAGGGCTTCGGAGGGAAGACCTTTTCTGCCACCATGATGGTAGGACTTTCATCTGGGCGTGAGAAGAAAATGGAGGAGGAGCAAAAGCAGAACTCTAATCAAACCTGTTTCTTACTTTGTTCTGTACGCTTCCTCTCTGGTGGCGCACGGACCTGCTCAGCTCCAGGACCGGGAGTCTACGGTGACCCTTTTGGTCGGAGCGCGTTACGGAGTGAGTCAGGTGGTCAACAACAAGCTGAGCATCTTGACCACGCTGACGGAGTTCAGCAGCATCACACGCATCGAGCTGCTGCCTGAATCCGACAAAGTCAGCCTCGTCAAAATCTACCTGCAGGACATCAAGGTGAAAAACAAAAAGATACAAACACACCGCGTACCTGAAGCGAACATGATTCAGCATAAGAAGACAAAACTGAACGAGAGAGGCCATTTTCTGTAAAAAAAAAAAAAAGGTTTAAACGCTGAGAGCTGAAGCAAAGTTGTTGATGCTGTAAAGGATTAACAGGAGGTCACTATTAATACTGACCTCTTTACCTTAATTAATTTACTTATTCAGATTGAATAGTAATTTCACGGATTCTTTTCTTTTTCAGTTTACCCAATATTTCTGTGATCTTTATGATGGATAAATAAACAGAGCTATAGAGTGACAATGGACACGTTAACTTAGTTGGTATGCCAGGCGACACTACCATTTATTTAAAATAAATCACTAAATTAACACCATTACACTTGATTGATATGATTTCACTTTCTTTCAATTTAATACGTCAGCACACTTAAATTCAACACAACAGACTTCAATACTGGATGTTAACATATTTAGTCTGTGGGCTCTTTAGCTTAAAATAGTTTCCAGCTTAGAATTTGAGGGAAAGGAGAGAATAGGAGGACAGATGGAGAGATGGGTTAAAGGAAATTGTCTTGAGCATGTTACCAAAGTGACACTTCTCATCAGATTTCTGCTAAAATCCAGGTACGTTTTGTAAACAGCTCTTTACCTTTCGACGACGAGTCTGATAAAGAGATGACACCAGCCTGTAAGATGCACAGTCCTTCAGGCCCAGTTCGTCTGAACTGGTCATTCGTTTACGTTTCCAACGTCTCCTGGGTTTCGCTTGGTCATCAGAAAATATGTCAGCTGCTGGCCTCTGACTTCAAGATAAGCTTATTCCAGGAAGGAATAAACAAAGTTTTGAGCTTACGCTCGTTCGAAGTGGATTCATAACAGCATGTTATACAATCCTTAGCTGCATGACTGTCCTTGGCGGGTGACAGGCATTCATTCAGCTCTTTGGGACGTCTTCATGTCTTTGAAGCTCCCAGAAACTCCGGAACCTTCTCGTTCCTTCCAAACTCTGAAGCGTTCAGCAACAGCTTAGAACTTAGTACCGGCTCTGAGAGGAGAGCGACTTGTTTTTTCCCCATTGGTCCAACAGGACCGGTCGGGGAGTTCACTTATTGTTATCAGAGTACAAGGCCACAACTAGCAGCAGAGAGAAATGTTTAGGAAAAGACAGACTCATAGACTCCAAGAGGAAAAACACTTGGATTAGCGTCTTAACACTTCTAAAACAAATCTGAAAAGCACAGTTTGACATATTAGCTGAACTTTGACACCTTTTCACTTGCAGAAATGACACATTGATAGACATATATCATGAAAATGACAAAAGTTATTCTTTTGATCACATTAGAATAAAATCAAAGATAGAAATAGTCTCTTTTGATGACTATATTCTCAGATTACAACTAATGGAATGATTTTGTGGTAAATGTCTTGCTTTACTGAGAGGTCAGTAAAGGTCATCACTGGACAGTTCAAAAACCTTAGTTTGACCCTGGGTAGGTCCACTACAATGCTAAAAAAAAAAGGTGTCAGGTTCCAATCCTTAGCAAAAAGCCAAGAACCGCTAAATATTGGCTTAAAAATATCAGAAGTCCAGCTAAATGTTCAAAAACGCTAGCTAGAAGCATCAAAGGGTATAAGCTGAAAATAGCAGCAGGCTGACTAAAAGCTAATAAAGCTCTATGCTAGCTAAAAGCCAAAGTAGCAAAACAATAGCCAAAATCCACCTGATGTATCAGTAGTAAATCACTGCTTGAAAAGAATCAGATTTAGGTATTACACTATAGAGAAAAATAAAAATGGCTTACAAGAGAATGTACTCTTATTAATTTGTATATAACATTTAAACTGTTGTTCATGCAATGAGTTTGTTGTCTTTAAACATGGGTCCAATGGTTTAAATCATTAGATTTTCTTAATTCTGTTTATGGAAAATGTCAAAACCAGTGTGTCGTTTCTTGAAGAGAAATTAAAAAAAGATTGGTTTTCAAAAAAAAACAAAAAAACAACAATAGCTAAAAGCTACATAGCCAAAGAGATATCTTTAAAGCCTAACATCGTGAAACCCTTGCTAAAAGTACCGAATGATTAGCTAAAAGTTGTAAAATGCAATTTGAAAGTAGCAAAAGATGGTTACAAACTAAAAGTAGTAAAAAACTAGCTAAACACTAAAATAAGCTGAAAATCAGCTAAATGCTAAAAAAGCAAAATGCTATCTTAAAACTGGATGTAGCAAAAGGCTAACTAAATGCTACATAGCTAAAAAGATAGCTTTAAAGCCTAACATCGTGAAACCCTTGCTAAGTAGCGAAAGATTAGCTAAAATTTGTAAAATGCAATTTGAAAGTAGCAAAAGATGGTTACAAACGAAAAGTAGTAGAAAACTAGCTAAACACTAAAATAAGCTGAAAATCAGCTAAATGCTAAAAAAGCAAAATGCTATCCTTAAACTGGATGTAACAAAAGGCTAGCTAAATGCTGCTTAGCCAAAAAGATAGCTTAGCCTAACATCGTGAAACCCTTGCTAAAAGTACCGAATGATTAGCTAAAAGTTGTAAAATGTCATTTGAAAGTAGCAAAGTATGGTTACAAACTAAAAGTAGTAGAAAACTAGCTAAACACTAAAATAAGCTAAAAATCAGCTAAATGCTAAATAAGCAAAATGCCATCTTAAAACTAGATGTAGCAAAAGGCTAGCTAAGATGAGAGAACCGATATCTAAAAGCTAAGAATAGTTGAAGGCTAGCTAAAAGTAGCTAAATGCTAGCTAAACAGAGCCAAATGTTAGCTAAAACCTAAAAGTGGCTTTTGGAGACAAATAGAAATTCATCATAAGCACTTTTTTTTTCTTTAAAGAAAAAGTTTTTAAAGGAATTGACAAATTTCAACACATTTCCATGGAGTAACTGTTTGTAGATATTTTTGTAAAGTATAAAAGCTAAAGTATATATAAAAGCTATAAAAAACCATCCACCTCTGAATAATCTCAACGTTTTAGTGTTTGAATGGACAAGACAGCACAAAACATGCAGAAGTAGTTAAAAAAAACACTTATTGTTTGAGTTGAAAGTGTTTTTCTCCACAGCTTCATCCTGATGACTCTCATTTTGCTTCCAGCCCATCACGTTGCTGCTGGAGGCGGCTGCAGCCAAGGACATGTCCTGCCTCGTAGCCGGGTACTGCCGAGTGTTTGTGGACCCAGACCTGAACGTCTTCCTCTGGACGGAGGACAAGAAGCACAGAGTCTCTGCAGAAGAAGGTGCACGTTTGGACACAGATTGGACATTTATTTTACTGTGAATGGATTAGGAAGTGAAAGTTTTTACACAGCGTAACTATTGTATTGCTTTAAAAAAAATGCACGTTCATTTTTGTCTTTTAGAATTTCAAAATAATTAATGCTTTAGAGATGATCCTGCACGATGGATTCTTACTGACGCCCAACTTTAGCAAATTTCACGACTTATAAAACATTTTGAATTGATGGATTTTTTTTTTTTTCTTTTTGGGGGCATTTTTAGCCATTTTCTGCTAAAGGCTTTGGGTGTTTTGAACACGTTTTCAGTTGTCAGGAGCTCGGTGCAATCATCTCGTTTCACAGTCTCTTCATTTATTTTTAGTTTTAATTTTTTATATATTCTTTGTGTTTTTGTTCTTTACAAAACAACCATAGTCCGTTCATATAAGGTCACTGCAGTCTGAAAATGTTTTCTTATGGAAGATTTTAACCAGCGCTCTACAACCAAGGTGGGGGTGTGGAGAGTGCTGCAGCCCCATGATGGATGCCAGAAGACGTGTGTCCAGACACAAAGTTAAAGAATTATGTCAAAATTTACAACATCATAAACACACAAAGTAGTAAAAAGTGGGAAGATTTGCCTAAAGTCATGTTTGCAGTTTTACTGATATTACACGTCTAAAATGTGCATCATGTTTTCTGTTATAATCTATAATCAATTAAGACGGCATTCACAGCCACTGCATGTATTTGGTTTTCATGTATTTATGACTCGAGTTGCCTGAAAACATTTAGCTGCTTCCTCACAAGCTTATTCCTTGTGAATGTCAACTATTTAAGTCTGAAAGTACGGGGTACTTAAAACGCCTCATAAAGCAGCTGAATATGAGCTGAAATGTTTTGGTGTTGGAGCATTTACAGCGCTTTAAACTTTGCATCACCTGATTTTGGCTTTTTGGAGTAAAGAAGCTGAAGCTCTAATTCGTAACTGCACGAGTGCTGCGAGGCTGCACTGAAGCTGAAACTGAACGGATAAAGATTAAACAAGCGGAACAAAACTAAAGTTGCCCAACGATAGCTAAAAGCTAAAAAATAGCACAATCACAGATAAAGTGCAAGCAAGACAGTAGTTAAAAGCCTAAATAAGCAAAATTAGTAAAATGGAAGAAGCGGGTAAAAGATAATGGATGGATGGAGTTATAAGGCAAGCATGGGGCTAGCATGCTAAAGTTGTTTTTAGTAAACAATATTTTTGAAGCAGCTAAAGACATCTGAATGTATTTCTATGGGAGAGAAAATGTAAATAAGTAAATTATTCAAGATAGTAGAAAAGTTGTTAAAACTAGAGAAATTGCATTTCCTGAGAAAATGTAATGTGAATGCTTATTGGAGAAGAACTTGCTGACAAAGTGCTGAAAATAGCTAAAAAAACATGCTGAAAAGTAGCTGAAATGGAAGAACAAGCTTAAATTGGCAGAAGAAAGCGGAAATAACATATTTGCTGAATTTTGTTTAAATAAATGAACACGAAAATTAGTAAATTAGCTTAAAAAAGCTGAAATTAGCAAGAAATAGCTGAATAGTAGCAGAAATGGCAGAACAAAGCTTAAATTTCCATAATTAAGTGGAGAGGGCACAATTGTGCACAATTAGGATGAAAGAAGCTGAAATGTGCACATAAAGGGGAAATTATCTGAAAAAAGCAGAAATTTGCAACAAAAGTGCTGAATAGTAGCTAAAAAAAAGCAGAAAGAAGCTTAAATTACTGTTAAAAAAAGTGGAGAGAGCATAATCGTGCCCAATTAGGGCATTACGCTGAAAAAAGGTTGAAATTAGCACAAAAATGGAAACGATCCGACAAAAGCAGAAATTTGCCAAAAACAGCTGAATAGTAGCTACAAAAGCAGAGAGAAGCTTAACTTACCAGAAGGAGGAGAGAGCACATTATAGCTGAATTAGGCTGAAAAAAGTTTAAACGAGTACAAAAAAAGTGGAATTAGATTTTAAAAAGGCTAAAATTACAATTAAAAACAGCCAAATATTAGCCAAAATGTCAGAAATGGCTGAAGTTTACAGAAGTAAACCAACAGGAGCATAACAAGCTGAAATTAGCAGAAAGAAGTTAGAAGAACAACAAAATGTTGTAGTTTGCAGAATAAAGCTGAAAGGATCACAAAACAGCTGAAAAAAAGGCTGAAATGATCTGAAAGTAACTAAAAATTAACTTTTGCACAAGGAAGCTGAAAGAAGCTAAACCAGAACAAAATGTGAAATGAGCAGTAAAAGGTTGTGAATATATCTAAAGTATTGAAGGAGGTCAATTGAGCTCAATTCCTTGAAAAAAGTGGCAGAAAAGGCTAAATATTTCAAAAAGCTAAATTTGCACCAAAACCAAAAGTCATAGCAGGATTGTCCTGAAAGAGCTGAATGTTTTGATTTATGAATTATTGAACATTCACACAACTAGAAGTTTTAGTACACTTTTCCTGATCGAGCCCAACATTTGATCCCATAAACAGGAAGTTGGCTCAACATTTAGCTACTGGTACTTAAAGTCTGTTAGAAATTTAAAGGGGACCTCAGATGCATTTTTTAAATTTTTATGTTATTTCTGTGTGCTATCTAGACCCTATTCCTTCAATTTAATGCACAAAATAATTCTTAGATAATCAATTATACCCTTTTTAATTCTGCCAGTTTTAACTTTCGTTTTGAACGACCGGTTTCTGATAGAAGTTCTGAAGTCCACGCCCTTCAAAGATCTGTTTACGCCCTCGTAACAGCCAGTATCTGTAATGTGTTGTTGTTTTAAAATTAGCTCTTTTTTTATTACTCATTTGACTTACTGTTAGTGCTAGCTTAAGATAACTTACCGAAACCCGTCTGAGCGCGCCGCAGTTTGCTGCTCCTTTTAGCAT
>JBBPBX010031209.1:13360-30142 GCA_038048925.1 Garcialebias charrua | reverse complement strand
ACTGTGGTAATGAAAGATGAACATCTTCCTTCTGATGAGAAGCCCACGTAACAGTGCCAACTACCGGTAAGTTTGTTTAGATAATTTAATTCATGAATCTGATTTAAACATAAGTTAAGAGCCTTAGTCCAAATTGAATCAAAACTCCTTCTCAACGTCGTCAAGATTTATGTCATTTACTTTCTAAAGGCTGCTCAATTAATATTAAACATTTGCCATAATTTACATGTCATAATTCACACTGAGAATAACGTTACAGAATTGTATTTACCTTAATTACGGATTCTTTGTGTTTTCTTCGAGGGGCAGGAATTAAGTTTGCTACAAGAACTCATGGTTTATATACAGTAATATGTTTGAGGTAAGGCCAGAGTACGTGAGCTTAAACACCTAAAGGGTAGGAGTTTGACCGGAACAGAAGTCCAATATCCTATACATATATTCCCCTACATGATAAAACAATTTTTGGCTGAGATATGACAGTTTTTATTCATTCTGACTGAAACAATTTGAACAGTACCATTTTCAGCCACTAGATTAGGGGTCTGCAACCTGTGGCTCTGGAGCCACATGTGGATCATTGGTCCCTCTGCAGTGGCTCTTTCAAACTTTGACCAAAACTGACATAAAGCTGAATTTTATTGGTTGTTATACAAACAACAAAAAAGGACAACCGGTAGCTTTAGACATGTTCCTGTTATTTCTTTTGCAAATATGTGAATACTGGATTAAGTACAAGGAGTAAATCTTAAAAAGCTAAGTCTGGTCCTCTGGACATTCAAAAAACAAAACAAAACAAAGCAAAAAAAATAATTGTAGAAACGTTTCGTCTTTCGTCCGAAAGACTTCCTCAGTCTGAGGTACTGTATTCCTGCTGTATTGAGCATGCATCAGGGTACAAGGAGTAAAACATACCCACACACGCACGCACGCACGCACGCACGCACGCACGCACGCACACACACACACACACACACACACACACACACACAGCTGTGGATAGACAGGATGGTTTGGGTTTCAAGTTTTGCTTTTTTTTTTAAACAAAATAATTGATTCTGTTAAACTGGATTTCCACCCTGACAAGCCAAGATTAATCTTGATAGACCTTTTAAAAACAGCTTATGGTGCAAAACATTAGTTTACTAAATAAAAACACATGTAAAGGTGAACAAAGAACAACAAGGTTGCAGGCTTCCTACGCAGCTACAACTCAACAACAATCACGTTCGACGCTCTTTAGAAAACACACACAGCTTAGAAACATCCTCTAATTATTAGGCGACATATCGTATAATAATCACTGTACAGTACGACATGTGTTCATTCATTCATTCATTCAACCTTTATTTATACAGGCTAGCCTCGTTGAGCCAGGGGGACTCATTTACAAGAGGGACCTGTCTCACTCACACCCAGGGTCAATTTAGAGTCACCAATCAGCCTAACTTACTGTTACTGATAAACAATGAACACTGAACAGCTGTTTAAACATATCATTATCGTTACTGTAAAGAACTACAATGCCTGAATACGTTAATGTGAAGTTACAGCTTAGTAAACCACACAGAACTGCGAAAAAGAGTAAAAAGCAACTCTTTCACTCACTGTTCATGCGAGGAGCAGCCATCTTGAAACGATGATGTCACGCGTTCTCTGGTATGGTCTGGCTGCACCGAGTTCTCGAGTTGGAATTACGACCTGAGGGGGGTGTTCCAGTTGATATTTACTACTCGGAAACACGTAATTACGACTTCCGAGGACAACTGGAACGCAGCATTATTCTCCAATCAGGCTCCTGATGAATGATAAAATCACGCCCTCTGTGGTTCATATAAATGAATTGATATTTACGAGCTCTAAATTCTTTGTCACAGACAAGACATCCCGCTGGTAGCGAAGGCGGGTTTTTAGGAGAAAGTAAGGCCCTGTTTACACGGACACGGTGGAGGGAAATGTAGGTTTTTTCGTATGTTAATTAGAGGGAAAAAAATCAGCGTTGACACGGACGAATTCTGTGTTTACATGCATCCGCAAGAATCTCCCCCGCCTTTATGAATCTGCTGTAGTTACCATGCCGAGTCATTAGATGGTGCTGCGTATTTTGTAACTTCACCTAATGCGCATGCGTGGTTCCTCAGTCTGCTACTTTCTTCTGGGCTAAAAGTTCAGCTAACAACAACTTAACAACAAGTTAAAGCTGAAATTTGGATAAAGCCCCCCGTATAGCTCTGCATACGTCCATACGCGTGTCCGTACGCGCGTACTGTACGCAGAGAGTTCAGCCCCACACCCCAGCATACGTTCTTGCGTACATTCTCGCGTTTTCGCACCAAATTCTTGACGTCATTTGAGCAGCTGCTGCGTAGCTCCTGACAAGAGCGTTTACCTATGGGACAAATTGAGGTCGCTGATTGGTCATTTGCTGATACGCCTACTGAATTGATTAACAGGTCAGGAAAAAAAGGCAACAGCTGGCAGCTCCAGCCGCAGCGATGTGCTGTGTTTATATATTAATAAAAAGTTCTAAAAAATCAACTAAAAACAGGGAGCGCTGGTCCTGCTGCCCACACATCATACCAGTACACCAGGAAATCTCCAGACCCTCCCGCAGCCCCGTTGGACCAGAGTTTAATTCAGTCGTGACAAATTTGTTCATTTCTCATCATTTCGGTCATGGAGTCAATGGAGGAGGAAGCAATCACTTGCCTATTGGCAAAAAAACTAAAGAAAAGGCCAGATCAAGGATGAAGAAGGGGGAATTTAATACATTGGTGTCGCATACAAAACAGTCCGGCGCCGGGCAGTTTATTGTGCGACACTGCGTTTGCGTTCGCGGTCGTAAAATTTGAGCTTTGCGCGTACATGCCCTGCGGGGATACGCTTGTACCTCTGCGTAGTACGTGCGTGCCTCTGCGTATGGACGTACGCAGAGCTATACGGGGGGCTAAAGAGTCGACAGATTTGACACCAAGTGGACCCGCTTCATCTAACAAGCTCCACACCAGACGTTGAGTGGACCAGAACCGAGTCAACGATGTTGGACTTTAGTCCGTGATAATCAGCTGATTTACAGCAGGTAAATCAACGTTCTTAATAATGTTTGCTTATGTTTACTTCAATCACACAACAACCAACTGAGTTTTTATTTTTATTTTTTTCCCTGCGAGGTCGAGAAACTGTCCTTCCAGGCGGACCGGTTTGGACGTGGGTCCAGTATCCACCAGGATGAAAACAGAGCAAAGTCCAATTCATGAACGTAGTTACAGTTCGGTTAATGTGTTTTTAATAGTGTTCAGTTTAATTATCAGTCATCTTTGTAATTTTAAGCCTCCCCCCACCCCCCATTATTTAGAAGGATACGTTGTGAACATTGGTTTCTACAAATCAGGATTTGTGATGCTGTTCATATCTTACAATGTGCGCATGAGATATCCATCTGTTGTTTACGTTTTTCATCTGTTGTGGTTTTTTTTTCTTCTTTTAGCCTGAAAGGGAGCTTAATCCATGGAAAATGAACGCTGTGCCACCTCCTGAGAGCTACACTGCAGAGCCTGAAAGGAAGAAGGGGCCTCCTCCTGGAATGGACATGGAGATAAAGTGGTCCAATGTGTACGAGGACAACGGTGCAGACGCACCACAGCCTTACACTGGCAAAGCTCGCTTCTTACCCACAGAGGAGCAGCCTTCTGACTCTGGTGAGTTCTGCAGGACGGCCACAGTTCTCACTTATTGTTACTCCTCTCGAGTTCAGTTATGGATCAACGTTGTTCTTGGGTTTTAACAGACATTTATTGTAGACAAACGTGACTTACAATGCCCCAAAAATGCCGTCAGAACTCATTGGCCACATTAACTCCAGAGGAATAAAGACGATTTTCTACAGCTTCTTCTTACAAAAGAAACGTAAAACACCCCTTTGTCTTCAGGGGGAAACTTCTTGTAGTCTTGTCTTCTGCAGTAACGGTTCTCTTGTAGTCTTGTCTTCTGCAGTAACGGTTCTCTAACGGTTTCCATGGCAACTGTGTCAATCAAACTTACGCCAAGGGAAACAACGTGGCATGCGGAACAAAAGATACGTTCCCCCATACATTTCAATGCATTTTAACACAAAAAATGAACCTTAACAACATAAATTACTGAAAGTTGTTACTTGTCTATTATTTAATGTTTTATATTAAACACTAATATTTATTGCTCTCTTTAACTGAATATTGAATAATGCATAAAATGAGATCTGCCCTTGATGGCAGCTACACTCCCACCAAATCACTTGTGATTTCTATTATAAACTCTATTATGAACTTGTGAGTGGGTCTATTCTGCCTCTAGCAGTGTAACTGTCTTATGAATAGGCCTGTCCAAATGTACTTGTTTAGTGAGTCTCTTTCCATGACAATCTAATGCAGAGTCACTGATCAACTGCTGCACCTTGCGAACACATCCATCTTCACTTGGATACATCGCTGTGACCTTAGCGAGTTTCCACTTGTTTCTAGGCGCTGTGTCATCTTGCACGATCACTATGTCGTTGACTTTAGCATTTCTCCTTGTTCTTTGCCATTTAGTCTTTGCTGTAGTCTCACGTCTGAATTTCCTGCATTTCATACAGCTGTAGATATAGGAGCCTACTGCTCGACTACATCCAACTATCCAAATGCCGTTTGCTCTTAGCTCATTTATTGTCATGCCTCGACCTTGATGTTTCACTCGCTGATGATAGTGACATACAGTTTGTGGTGTTGAATAAATAAATACTGTACAAAATAAACCTAGTGTCTTCATTTTCAACTTTAATAACACGCAACATGTTACGTATCGTTTAAATGACGTAACTTGAGTCCAGATATTCATTTAGCTTAGATAACTTTATATATCTCCCACGCTAACATAAATACAGGTATTGTTTATTATTGTTAAACTGTTATTATTTAGTACATTTAGTATGTTATAGTGCATATATTTCACGTCATGTGAAATATCCGCCTGCCTCGTTAAATAAACTGATATTAGAACTAGATCAGACTGTGTCTCTTCCAACACAGACGCAGCTAGATTCAGGTGTAGATTAATTAAATATGAGACTCAAAATATATTCCATCAGTCATAGTTCAGAATTAGGGGTGTGTAAAAATATAGATATCGCGATATAGATTTTTTTCTTTCCTAGAAAAAATCGATATTCATCTGCAAGTATCGTACCTTAAAAAAAAATAATATTAATAATTATTTTATTTTTTTTGAATGTCCAGAGGACCAGACTTGGCTTTTTTAGATACCTCTGCATCCCTGACACCAGTGTATCCTCAGAGAGAGTCTTCTCCACCCCTGGAGATATCATCACTGTGCAGAGAAGTGCACTTCTCCCTGAGCACGACGATCAGATTTTATTTCTAAACAAAAATCTGAGGAGAATGTAGCTCACTTGGTCTGCAGAGTAGACTTTCTGTTTAGAGTTCACTTATTACTTATTAGTCAGGGTCTATCTACAGGCCTTAAGCTGCTCTGCTAAGATGGGTGCATTTGAAGTTAAATGTTCTTCATTACTTGAATTATAGACTGTTTTGGAGAAGTCCATCCATCCATCCATTTTCGTCCCTACTTATTAGTCAGGGTCTATCTACAGGCCTTAAGCTGCTCTGCTAAGATGGGTGCATTTGAAGTTAAATGTTCTTCATTACTTGAATTATAGACTGTTTTGGAGAAGTCCATCCATCCATCCATCCATTTTCGTCCGCTTATCCGGGGTCGGGTCGCGGGGGTAGCAGCCTAAGTAGGGAGGCCCAGACTTCCCTCTCCCCAGCCACTTGGAGCAGCTCCTCTGGGGGAATCCCAAGGCGTTCCCAGGCCAGCCGAGAAACATAGTCCCTCCAGCGTGTCCTGGGTCTTCCTCTGGGTCTCCTCCCGGTGGGACATGCCCGGAACACCTCACCAGGGAGGCGTCCAGGAGGCATCCTAACCAGATGCCCGAGCCACCTCAACTGGCTCCTCTCGATGTGGAGAAGCAGCGGCTCTACTCCGAGTCCCTCCCGGATGACTGAGCTTCTCACCCTATCTCTAAGGGAGAGTCCAGACACCCTGCGGAGAAAACTCATTTCAGCCGCTTGTATCCGAGATCTCGTTCTTTCGGTCACAACCCAAAGCTCATGACCATAGATGAGGGTGGGAACGTAGATCGATCGGTAAATTGAGAGCTTTGCCTTTCGACTCAGCTCTCTCTTCACCACGACAGACCGGTACAGCGCCCGCTTCACTGCGGATGCTGCACCTATCCGCCTATCGATCTCATGCTCCAGTTTTCCCTCATTCGTGAACAAGACCCCGAGATACTTAAACTCCTCCACTTGGGGCAGGACCTCCGACCCGGAGAGGGCATGCTACCCTTTTCCGGCTCAAGACCATGACCTCGGATTTGGAGGAACTGATCCTCATCCCGGCCGCATCACATTCAGCTGTTCTGTTCTGCAGACATATGGCTACAATTTGGTGTGGTTTTAGTTGAGTCATTCATATTTACACAGCTGACCTTCTCAAAAACTGTTCAGAAATTTGTGTAAATCTGTGTTAGTGAGCACTTCTCCTTTGCTGAGACAATCCATCCACCGCCACAGGTGTGGCATACCAAGATGCTGAGTAGAAAGCATGATTATTGCACAGGTATGCCTAAGGCTGACCACAATAAAAGGCCACTCTAAAATGTGCAGTGTTATCACAGCACAATGCTACAGATGTCACAAGTTTTGAGTGAGCAATGGGGATGTGTTGCTTGTGGGACTCAGTTTGTTGGCGGCTCCTCATATTGAAGAAGTCCTTTGGATGAAGGGAAAAACATCTCAGCAACAAAAGAAACTGTCCAGATGACCTGACTGAATGAGCATTGTTGGGTTTTTATCTGGATTACTGAGCATGAACTTTGTTGCTTGAGCGTGAGTTTGCTGAGTTTGTTGCGGTTCTTCGGACTGATGAAGTCCTTTGGATGACGGGCGAAACGTTTCAACAAGAAAAAAAAACATCCAGAGGACCTGACTTAACTTTTTTTTTTTACCTGGATTACTGAGCATCAGCTTTGATTTTTAAATTACCATTGTTTATTCACATTAACATTTATGTTCAGTTTTAGTTTTTGAACTTTTTTTTATTATTATCAACAAACGTGTAACATTTTGATGTGTTTTAAACCTTGAACAAGGGATTTTAATAAATTTCTGTCTGCTCTTGACCACTCTATCATCACAAACAGCCTCTGTCTGTCTTGGCGCTCACGTTGCCTCTTCTCTCACTCTGAACACCCCCACACCCAAATACACTCAAAAACTGTCTGTACAAACAGCATACAGCACAAATGTGTCACGCTAAGCTAGCGGCATGCAATACAGGTGCTCTAGCTAAAAAGCTAAAGGCGCCTCTTCCCTCATGCTGAACGCCCCATTCAAAAACTGTGTTCAGACATTTCTCTGTCCCCCCGTCAACAAAAATCATGGATGATATGAGCACCCCACCATGGCAAGTTAACTAGGGGGAAATACTGTGCTCTGTTGCAGGTGGCTTGAAGACTGGAGTTTATTTCATCAATATATGATGACGGATCTGAACAGAACTCTAAATCTGACACACTCTACAAACCACTTTCTAAAGTCTGATAATCCCTTGTAGGAGTTTCGACGCTGCTGGCGTTTATCTTGTTAAATTTTAAAGAAATGCAACGTTTCCGCTCGCTGCGCGTGCACGCTTTGCAGAACCGAGGTGGCAAAAAATTCAGCTGATTTGACCATTACGTGCATTTATTAAG
This sequence comes from Garcialebias charrua, assembly GCA_038048925.1. Taxonomy (NCBI): domain Eukaryota; kingdom Metazoa; phylum Chordata; class Actinopteri; order Cyprinodontiformes; family Rivulidae; genus Garcialebias; species Garcialebias charrua. The sequence continues at coordinate 22,353 of JBBPBX010031209.1, read as the reverse complement.
TAAAAGTTAAGCTCAGACACATCTTTGCTATTATTTTCAGCACACCAATAATTGTTTTTAAGTGTTAATCTTGTTAAAGTCCTTCCGTGCACGCTCCTGTGGCCATTGGCAGCCAATCCATTTTTGGCAAAACACCGGCCCACATTTCTGTGTTGTCACTGTCAGCGGCGACGCATAATAGATGCGACTTATACGGCGGTGCGACATGTTTATAGATTTTTCCACTTTATTGGACATAATTGGACTGATGCGACTTATAAGGCGGTGTGACGTGTACGGCGGAAAATACGGTATTTGAAAATCCTGGATGTAGCCTTCCCTTCTCTGCCTGATGCATCCTCTTACAGTGGAGTTTCCACAGGTCCTTTTTAAGATACTGTATTTTTTGCCATATATAAGTCACGTTTTTTGCATAATGTGCATGCCCTGCAACTCAAAAGGCCGAAGCGACATATTTATGCATTTCCCCCCATATTTATTGTAGCGTCCATCCTTCCAAGAACCTTAAGACAAATGTCCTCAGAGACACCACATCTCTCACACCCCTTCCCTTTTCTGCTAATCTGGGACAGATAATGGCATTCTGTTTTCTAGCTCAGGAAGTTTCTTTGCTAACCTTCTCTGTGTGTTTTAAAAATGTGTGTTTTAAAATCTACAGCTGGGACCACCCTGACATGTTGCATTATTCTAGACCCTCTTCTGTGTAATTCACTTTCTATGTTGAGTCACCAGACTTTGAGACTCCTGAAGAAGGGTCTTGATCAAAGAGCTTCACTTGGCCTTATCAACAGAGACTGGTCGCCATGACAATAAAGGAAGCTAACCCCCAGTTGAAGTTCTGATTCAAATACTGTAAACCCATTTAGTTTGTATCAGCATGGTGTCACACATCCTTAACAAAGGGTCATTGTATTATCTTCTCTGAAGAACTTTGAGAAGGGAGATGTTAATTCCATTAATTATACAGTGGGATGCTCATACTGTAAGAAGCCCTCTGATTGGTTAAAAGTTAAAGGACCCGTCTTCCTAGTGTCAAGTACTGTATACTGAACACAAAGGGAGGTGTGAGACGGAAGTCGATGGGGAAAGTTGGCTTTGGATCATCAGCTGAGCTGAGCAGATGGAATGAGTGGTTGTGGAGAGTTGATGAGACTCTCTGAGAAACAACAGCCATATGATGGAAGACGACTCCAGCTGAAACATGGTGGACATTCTGAAACTTCTCAAAATACCCAGGAGCGAAAGGTATGCGCCGAACGGACCGCAGCCCCGAGAAACAACATGCTTCTTGGGACAGCGGACCACCGGCTTCCTTCATGCATCCACTGTGGTAATGAAAGATGAACATCTTCCTTCTGATGAGAAGCCCACGTAACAGTGCCAACTACCGGTAAGTTTGTTTAGATAATTTAATTCATGAATCTGATTTAAACATAAGTTAAGAGCCTTAGTCCAAATTGAATCAAAACTCCTTCTCAACGTCGTCAAGATTTATGTCATTTACTTTCTAAAGGCTGCTCAATTAATATTAAACATTTGCCATAATTTACATGTCATAATTCACACTGAGAATAACGTTACAGAATTGTATTTACCTTAATTACGGATTCTTTGTGTTTTCTTCGAGGGGCAGGAATTAAGTTTGCTACAAGAACTCATGGTTTATATACAGTAATATGTTTGAGGTAAGGCCAGAGTACGTGAGCTTAAACACCTAAAGGGTAGGAGTTTGACCGGAACAGAAGTCCAATATCCTATACATATATTCCCCTACATGATAAAACAATTTTTGGCTGAGATATGACAGTTTTTATTCATTCTGACTGAAACAATTTGAACAGTACCATTTTCAGCCACTAGATTAGGGGTCTGCAACCTGTGGCTCTGGAGCCACATGTGGATCATTGGTCCCTCTGCAGTGGCTCTTTCAAACTTTGACCAAAACTGACATAAAGCTGAATTTTATTGGTTGTTATACAAACAACAAAAAAGGACAACCGGTAGCTTTAGACATGTTCCTGTTATTTCTTTTGCAAATATGTGAATACTGGATTAAGTACAAGGAGTAAATCTTAAAAAGCTAAGTCTGGTCCTCTGGACATTCAAAAAACAAAACAAAACAAAGCAAAAAAAATAATTGTAGAAACGTTTCGTCTTTCGTCCGAAAGACTTCCTCAGTCTGAGGTACTGTATTCCTGCTGTATTGAGCATGCATCAGGGTACAAGGAGTAAAACATACCCACACACGCACGCACGCACGCACGCACGCACGCACGCACGCACACACACACACACACACACACACACACACACACAGCTGTGGATAGACAGGATGGTTTGGGTTTCAAGTTTTGCTTTTTTTTTTAAACAAAATAATTGATTCTGTTAAACTGGATTTCCACCCTGACAAGCCAAGATTAATCTTGATAGACCTTTTAAAAACAGCTTATGGTGCAAAACATTAGTTTACTAAATAAAAACACATGTAAAGGTGAACAAAGAACAACAAGGTTGCAGGCTTCCTACGCAGCTACAACTCAACAACAATCACGTTCGACGCTCTTTAGAAAACACACACAGCTTAGAAACATCCTCTAATTATTAGGCGACATATCGTATAATAATCACTGTACAGTACGACATGTGTTCATTCATTCATTCATTCAACCTTTATTTATACAGGCTAGCCTCGTTGAGCCAGGGGGACTCATTTACAAGAGGGACCTGTCTCACTCACACCCAGGGTCAATTTAGAGTCACCAATCAGCCTAACTTACTGTTACTGATAAACAATGAACACTGAACAGCTGTTTAAACATATCATTATCGTTACTGTAAAGAACTACAATGCCTGAATACGTTAATGTGAAGTTACAGCTTAGTAAACCACACAGAACTGCGAAAAAGAGTAAAAAGCAACTCTTTCACTCACTGTTCATGCGAGGAGCAGCCATCTTGAAACGATGATGTCACGCGTTCTCTGGTATGGTCTGGCTGCACCGAGTTCTCGAGTTGGAATTACGACCTGAGGGGGGTGTTCCAGTTGATATTTACTACTCGGAAACACGTAATTACGACTTCCGAGGACAACTGGAACGCAGCATTATTCTCCAATCAGGCTCCTGATGAATGATAAAATCACGCCCTCTGTGGTTCATATAAATGAATTGATATTTACGAGCTCTAAATTCTTTGTCACAGACAAGACATCCCGCTGGTAGCGAAGGCGGGTTTTTAGGAGAAAGTAAGGCCCTGTTTACACGGACACGGTGGAGGGAAATGTAGGTTTTTTCGTATGTTAATTAGAGGGAAAAAAATCAGCGTTGACACGGACGAATTCTGTGTTTACATGCATCCGCAAGAATCTCCCCCGCCTTTATGAATCTGCTGTAGTTACCATGCCGAGTCATTAGATGGTGCTGCGTATTTTGTAACTTCACCTAATGCGCATGCGTGGTTCCTCAGTCTGCTACTTTCTTCTGGGCTAAAAGTTCAGCTAACAACAACTTAACAACAAGTTAAAGCTGAAATTTGGATAAAGCCCCCCGTATAGCTCTGCATACGTCCATACGCGTGTCCGTACGCGCGTACTGTACGCAGAGAGTTCAGCCCCACACCCCAGCATACGTTCTTGCGTACATTCTCGCGTTTTCGCACCAAATTCTTGACGTCATTTGAGCAGCTGCTGCGTAGCTCCTGACAAGAGCGTTTACCTATGGGACAAATTGAGGTCGCTGATTGGTCATTTGCTGATACGCCTACTGAATTGATTAACAGGTCAGGAAAAAAAGGCAACAGCTGGCAGCTCCAGCCGCAGCGATGTGCTGTGTTTATATATTAATAAAAAGTTCTAAAAAATCAACTAAAAACAGGGAGCGCTGGTCCTGCTGCCCACACATCATACCAGTACACCAGGAAATCTCCAGACCCTCCCGCAGCCCCGTTGGACCAGAGTTTAATTCAGTCGTGACAAATTTGTTCATTTCTCATCATTTCGGTCATGGAGTCAATGGAGGAGGAAGCAATCACTTGCCTATTGGCAAAAAAACTAAAGAAAAGGCCAGATCAAGGATGAAGAAGGGGGAATTTAATACATTGGTGTCGCATACAAAACAGTCCGGCGCCGGGCAGTTTATTGTGCGACACTGCGTTTGCGTTCGCGGTCGTAAAATTTGAGCTTTGCGCGTACATGCCCTGCGGGGATACGCTTGTACCTCTGCGTAGTACGTGCGTGCCTCTGCGTATGGACGTACGCAGAGCTATACGGGGGGCTAAAGAGTCGACAGATTTGACACCAAGTGGACCCGCTTCATCTAACAAGCTCCACACCAGACGTTGAGTGGACCAGAACCGAGTCAACGATGTTGGACTTTAGTCCGTGATAATCAGCTGATTTACAGCAGGTAAATCAACGTTCTTAATAATGTTTGCTTATGTTTACTTCAATCACACAACAACCAACTGAGTTTTTATTTTTATTTTTTTCCCTGCGAGGTCGAGAAACTGTCCTTCCAGGCGGACCGGTTTGGACGTGGGTCCAGTATCCACCAGGATGAAAACAGAGCAAAGTCCAATTCATGAACGTAGTTACAGTTCGGTTAATGTGTTTTTAATAGTGTTCAGTTTAATTATCAGTGTTTGTGTGACATACAGTTTGTGGTGTTGAATAAATAAATACTGTACAAAATAAACCTAGTGTCTTCATTTTCAACTTTAATAACACGCAACATGTTACGTATCGTTTAAATGACGTAACTTGAGTCCAGATATTCATTTAGCTTAGATAACTTTATATATCTCCCACGCTAACATAAATACAGGTATTGTTTATTATTGTTAAACTGTTATTATTTAGTACATTTAGTATGTTATAGTGCATATATTTCACGTCATGTGAAATATCCGCCTGCCTCGTTAAATAAACTGATATTAGAACTAGATCAGACTGTGTCTCTTCCAACACAGACGCAGCTAGATTCAGGTGTAGATTAATTAAATATGAGACTCAAAATATATTCCATCAGTCATAGTTCAGAATTAGGGGTGTGTAAAAATATAGATATCGCGATATAGATTTTTTTCTTTCCTAGAAAAAATCGATATTCATCTGCAAGTATCGTACCTTAAAAAAAAATAATATTAATAATTATTTTATTTTTTTTGAATGTCCAGAGGACCAGACTTGGCTTTTTTAGATACCTCTGCATCCCTGACACCAGTGTATCCTCAGAGAGAGTCTTCTCCACCCCTGGAGATATCATCACTGTGCAGAGAAGTGCACTTCTCCCTGAGCACGACGATCAGATTTTATTTCTAAACAAAAATCTGAGGAGAATGTAGCTCACTTGGTCTGCAGAGTAGACTTTCTGTTTAGAGTTCACTTATTACTTATTAGTCAGGGTCTATCTACAGGCCTTAAGCTGCTCTGCTAAGATGGGTGCATTTGAAGTTAAATGTTCTTCATTACTTGAATTATAGACTGTTTTGGAGAAGTCCATCCATCCATCCATTTTCGTCCCTACTTATTAGTCAGGGTCTATCTACAGGCCTTAAGCTGCTCTGCTAAGATGGGTGCATTTGAAGTTAAATGTTCTTCATTACTTGAATTATAGACTGTTTTGGAGAAGTCCATCCATCCATCCATCCATTTTCGTCCGCTTATCCGGGGTCGGGTCGCGGGGGTAGCAGCCTAAGTAGGGAGGCCCAGACTTCCCTCTCCCCAGCCACTTGGAGCAGCTCCTCTGGGGGAATCCCAAGGCGTTCCCAGGCCAGCCGAGAAACATAGTCCCTCCAGCGTGTCCTGGGTCTTCCTCTGGGTCTCCTCCCGGTGGGACATGCCCGGAACACCTCACCAGGGAGGCGTCCAGGAGGCATCCTAACCAGATGCCCGAGCCACCTCAACTGGCTCCTCTCGATGTGGAGAAGCAGCGGCTCTACTCTGAGTCCCTCCCGGATGACTGAGCTTCTCACCCTATCTCTAAGGGAGAGTCCAGACACCCTGCGGAGAAAACTCATTTCAGCCGCTTGTATCCGAGATCTCGTTCTTTCGGTCACAACCCAAAGCTCATGACCATAGATGAGGGTGGGAACGTAGATCGATCGGTAAATTGAGAGCTTTGCCTTTCGACTCAGCTCTCTCTTCACCACGACAGACCGGTACAGCGCCCGCTTCACTGCGGATGCTGCACCTATCCGCCTATCGATCTCACGCTCCAGTTTTCCCTCATTCGTGAACAAGACCCCGAGATACTTAAACTCCTCCACTTGGGGCAGGACCTCCTCCCCGACCCGGAGAGGGCATGCTACCCTTTTCCGGCTCAAGACCATGACCTCGGATTTGGAGGAACTGATCCTCATCCCGGCCGCATCACATTCAGCTGTTCTGTTCTGCAGACATATGGCTACAATTTGGTGTGGTTTTAGTTGAGTCATTCATATTTACACAGCTGACCTTCTCAAAAACTGTTCAGAAATTTGTGTAAATCTGTGTTAGTGAGCACTTCTCCTTTGCTGAGACAATCCATCCACCGCCACAGGTGTGGCATACCAAGATGCTGAGTAGAAAGCATGATTATTGCACAGGTATGCCTAAGGCTGACCACAATAAAAGGCCACTCTAAAATGTGCAGTGTTATCACAGCACAATGCTACAGATGTCACAAGTTTTGAGTGAGCAATGGGGATGTGTTGCTTGTGGGACTCAGTTTGTTGGCGGCTCCTCATATTGAAGAAGTCCTTTGGATGAAGGGAAAAACATCTCAGCAACAAAAGAAACTGTCCAGATGACCTGACTGAATGAGCATTGTTGGGTTTTTATCTGGATTACTGAGCATGAACTTTGTTGCTTGAGCGTGAGTTTGCTGAGTTTGTTGCGGTTCTTCGGACTGATGAAGTCCTTTGGATGACGGGCGAAACGTTTCAACAAGAAAAAAAAACATCCAGAGGACCTGACTTAACTTTTTTTTTTTACCTGGATTACTGAGCATCAGCTTTGATTTTTAAATTACCATTGTTTATTCACATTAACATTTATGTTCAGTTTTAGTTTTTGAACTTTTTTTTATTATTATCAACAAACGTGTAACATTTTGATGTGTTTTAAACCTTGAACAAGGGATTTTAATAAATTTCTGTCTGCTCTTGACCACTCTATCATCACAAACAGCCTCTGTCTGTCTTGGCGCTCACGTTGCCTCTTCTCTCACTCTGAACACCCCCACACCCAAATACACTCAAAAACTGTCTGTACAAACAGCATACAGCACAAATGTGTCACGCTAAGCTAGCGGCATGCAATACAGGTGCTCTAGCTAAAAAGCTAAAGGCGCCTCTTCCCTCATGCTGAACGCCCCATTCAAAAACTGTGTTCAGACATTTCTCTGTCCCCCCGTCAACAAAAATCATGGATGATATGAGCACCCCACCATGGCAAGTTAACTAGGGGGAAATACTGTGCTCTGTTGCAGGTGGCTTGAAGACTGGAGTTTATTTCATCAATATATGATGACGGATCTGAACAGAACTCTAAATCTGACACACTCTACAAACCACTTTCTAAAGTCTGATAATCCCTTGTAGGAGTTTCGACGCTGCTGGCGTTTATCTTGTTAAATTTTAAAGAAATGCAACGTTTCCGCTCGCTGCGCGTGCACGCTTTGCAGAACCGAGGTGGCAAAAAATTCAGCTGATTTGACCATTACGTGCATTTATTAAGTAAAAGTTAAGCTCAGACACATCTTTGCTATTATTTTCAGCACACCAATAATTGTTTTTAAGTGTTAATCTTGTTAAAGTCCTTCCGTGCACGCTCCTGTGGCCATTGGCAGCCAATCCATTTTTGGCAAAACACCGGCCCACATTTCTGTGTTGTCACTGTCAGCGGCGACGCATAATAGATGCGACTTATACGGCGGTGCGACATGTTTATAGATTTTTCCACTTTATTGGACATAATTGGACTGATGCGACTTATAAGGCGGTGTGACGTGTACGGCGGAAAATACGGTATTTGAAAATCCTGGATGTAGCCTTCCCTTCTCTGCCTGATGCATCCTCTTACAGTGGAGTTTCCACAGGTCCTTTTTAAGATACTGTATTTTTTGCCATATATAAGTCACGTTTTTTGCATAATGTGCATGCCCTGCAACTCAAAAGGCCGAAGCGACATATTTATGCATTTCCCCCCATATTTATTGTAGCGTCCATCCTTCCAAGAACCTTAAGACAAATGTCCTCAGAGACACCACATCTCTCACACCCCTTCCCTTTTCTGCTAATCTGGGACAGATAATGGCATTCTGTTTTCTAGCTCAGGAAGTTTCTTTGCTAACCTTCTCTGTGTGTTTTAAAAATGTGTGTTTTAAAATCTACAGCTGGGACCACCCTGACATGTTGCATTATTCTAGACCCTCTTCTGTGTAATTCACTTTCTATGTTGAGTCACCAGACTTTGAGACTCCTGAAGAAGGGTCTTGATCAAAGAGCTTCACTTGGCCTTATCAACAGAGACTGGTCGCCATGACAATAAAGGAAGCTAACCCCCAGTTGAAGTTCTGATTCAAATACTGTAAACCCATTTAGTTTGTATCAGCATGGTGTCACACATCCTTAACAAAGGGTCATTGTATTATCTTCTCTGAAGAACTTTGAGAAGGGAGATGTTAATTCCATTAATTATACAGTGGGATGCTCATACTGTAAGAAGCCCTCTGATTGGTTAAAAGTTAAAGGACCCGTCTTCCTAGTGTCAAGTACTGTATACTGAACACAAAGGGAGGTGTGAGACGGAAGTCGATGGGGAAAGTTGGCTTTGGATCATCAGCTGAGCTGAGCAGATGGAATGAGTGGTTGTGGAGAGTTGATGAGACTCTCTGAGAAACAACAGCCATATGATGGAAGACGACTCCAGCTGAAACATGGTGGACATTCTGAAACTTCTCAAAATACCCAGGAGCGAAAGGTATGCGCCGAACGGACCGCAGCCCCGAGAAACA
>JBBPBX010031209.1:0-13189 GCA_038048925.1 Garcialebias charrua | reverse complement strand
CTTCAAAGTCCTCAGATTTATGTCATTTACTTTTTAAAAGAATATTATTGGTTTTTCATTCATATTCATACGATGCCATGATTTCCATGTCATAGTTCAAACTGAAAATAAACGTTACAGAATTGTTTTTAAATGAAGGATTCTTTGTGTTTTCTTCGAGGGACAGGAATTAGGTTCGCTACACGAACTCATGGTTTAGATATGTTTGAGGGGAGGCCGGTCCAGACTACATGAATGTAATTAACTGTTAAATGGTAGGCGTTTGACTGGACCACAAGTCCAATATCTACATGTTCCCCTACACTTGCAATGTTTTCCACTGTCCAGCACGTAGCACCTTCTGTTGTGCTCATGTAAAACCCATCCTGCTCTTCCTGCAGCCGCTCACCTGACACTTACTCCACCGTCCTTTTATCCTCTTGCTTCTCCCGAGGGATTCTGTGCTCTTAGATTTCATGTTTGAGGATAAAAATGTGTCCAATCTTTGTGTAGCTCTGAGTAGTCAATCTTGTTTTTCCTCACCCCACTCTCTGATGATCGCTGCAGCCTTCTTAAGCTTTATCTTTCAGAGAGAAGCAACTATCTGCCTCATCATCCTCCCTCTGTAAATTGTTTTCCCACACCTCCAGTGACTTGTTTGAAGCTATCTGCGTGATTTAGTGAGTGACGCCTCAACAATTTTAGCATCTCTGTGGTGAATCAAAAGAAAACTGGAAAAAAAAGAGAGCAGAAAGATGATCATGTCTTTCTTTACTCAGTAGGAGGTGCTGCTGTTTTTGTTTTGAGATAGACATGAAGCTTTGTTCTGTATAATGTGCATACAGAAATGATGAAAATAGCAAAAAGATCTTCAAATTCAAATGTGTCTTAGTAATACAATTTGACCACAGGATACAACATCGACCTTGATGACCAAAGCAAGCAACTTTAACTTAATTTTACAAACTTACACAATTTATTAGAGAACATTGTTAATTTACCTAATGAATAACCATACCATACCATACCATACCATACCATTTTATTTATAAAGCACTTTAAACAGGAACAAGTCCACACCAAAGTGCTGGACAAACAAACACGCAACAGGCAACACAGACAATGAAGTACAACACGAAAAAGCATAAAAACATTGCAGAACATAAATCAAACGATCCAAATAACGACAAGTTATTAACAACTCCTTCATATCCCATGGTGCACAAATCACGTCACACCTGAGTTCATTCATCACAAATGCAGTTTTCTTTTTATATGTGTATTTTACAGCTGCTTTTATGAACAGAAACATAAAACAAATAAAAAGAGAGATGTAGAGCGTGAGCTTTCAGGAACCTGCGTTTGTAGAAATGCTAGCTGGAGTTCTTTTGAAACAAACGTACAGCTGTCTCATCTTGACAGACACAAATGCTGTCAAATTTGTCAAAGAGTAAAATTAAAGATAAAAAATAATTTTATGCAGCCAAGAATTGGCAGAGACACCCCCTTGCCTGCTGCCTGGCCTGCTCTGCACCCAACCTCTGCAACCACTAGATAGGTGTGTGTGGCAGTGCTGGGCAGCGCTAATCCAAAAATTAGTTCCGCTATTTCTAAAGCACTTATTAATTTATTTAGGTCCGCAATTTCAAAAGCGCTTATGTATTAGCAAAGCTAGCGGAAGCTAAATGCTAACGCGCTAACGTGCAAATGGCGAACTACTTTTTTTAATCCAGCAGATTTGACCATTTCGTGAAACGGTTAAGCTCAGAAAAACCTTGTGCTATAAAGTCAGCTAAGAAATATATTTTTTCTCAGCAAAGAAATAATTGTTTTTACCGTGTTTTGTTGTAAAGTCCTTTGCTTCTGTGGCCGTCGCCATTTTGAAGAGGGCAAATGAGGCGCTGACGCGTCGCGTAGGCCGCTGAGAAACATCCATAAGTTCACCCTCCATGTTAAAAACTCTTCGTCTGACTCTTCGAAAACAAGCAATAAGGCTGCAGAGTAACACACTGGCTGCTAACTGCTATAGAGAGAGCGCTCTCTCTAGCCAAGAGACTGAGGGGGACGCTTTTTTGTCACGGACCACATCCGGCGCTGACAGGATATGGTCTGTGAGCAGTCGTCCGGTTGATTTAAGAGCCCGTAAATAAGTTTTTTGTTTTTACTGATAGATAATTAGTTATTAGCGGTACTGCATTTTAAATAAAAATAGCGCAAATCCGCTTATGAATTATAAAAGTTAGTCAATCCGCTATAACGCTGACAAATTGTTTAGGTCCGCTATAAGCGGATTAGCGCTTTAGCGCTCCCCAGCGGTCTGGCGCCCACCTTTGGTGTGTGGGGATTTTTTATCAGGTGGAGGCGTTTAAGGATCTGGGCATTTTGTTCATGAGTGATAGTAGGATGGAGCGGGAGATGGATTGATGGATTGGGGCCTTGTCCTCTGTAATGAGGGTGTTGCTTCAGTCTGTGTGGGTGAAGAAGGAGTTGAGTCAGAAGGATAGGCTCTTGATTTACTGGTCTGTCTATGTTCCAGCCCTCACCTATGGTCATGAGGTTTGGATCATAATTGAAAGAATGAGATCTCTGATACAAGCAACCAAAGTGGGCTTCCTTTTCAGGGTGGTCGGGCTCAGCCTTAGAGATGGGGTGAGGAGACACATCGTCTGGGGGGAGCTCAAAATAGAGCTGTTGCTCCTCCGCATCAAAAGGAGTCAGTTGAGAGATGCCTCATGTATGCCTCCCGTTAGAATTATTCCAGGCATGTGGGGGGGTAGGAGGCCCCAGGAAGACACAGAAAATGCTGGAGAGATTGGTGCATCTTCTCTGGCCTGAAAATGCCTTGGAGTCCCACCAAGAGGAGCTAGAAAGTGTTTCTAGGGAGAGGGATGTCTGTGTTTCGCTCCTGACCTTGTTGCCTCCAGGACCCGACTACAGATAAGCAGCAGTAGAAGAAGATGAAGAAGTAATCTTATACTGTATGCCTGATACATTTTTAGTTTAAATAAATGGAGAGCGTTTTTCAATGGGGATCTGGGGAAACGGTATTAACATTTAATATCTTGTTGTAGATCGCTCTTTGAGTGATCCTGACTTGGATCAATAGAATTCTGACCTGACTGGCAAGCTAATGGTTAGTCTGAGCGAGTCTGAGGCCAAAATGAATTTTAGTTGTTTAAAAACAACTCCAATGTCTATTCAATTCATCTTAACATCACTATCGGTTCTACAAGAGTTTTTCCAGGCAAAAATATGATGTTCCTGCTGAAAGTGCAGCAGACTGCACCGGAAGTTTTTTTTTCTTTTTTCATTCAACCTTTATTTAGGCAGGTTAATCCCATTGAGCCCCGAGGACTCATTTACAAGAGAGACCTGGTGCTACAGATAACAGCTGTTGTTGTGAGTGCATGCAACAACAAAAAAATCTAATATTTGTAAATGTTTGGAATTGTGAAAATAAATGTTGACATTAGTTGAAGTAACCCAGTAGGGATTTGATGACAAGGTCAAAGTCTAGGTTTCTTCATTGTCATTCTTATCATATGTGGTACATGTGGTGGAACGAAATTGTGTACACAGGGTCCCAGTTACATCCAACAAAAGTATAAATTGTAAAAGAAAAACAGTAATATGATCTCTAAGATTTCTTTTCAACCGAGCATACTCTACCTCCTCATGATTCTACTTTTGATCTTAGTTGATACTGTTATTGATTTTACTTGTTTTTTTTTTTTTACATTTAATTCTGTTGCACCTTGTAGCACTTTGAGATTTTCATTAATGAAAAGTGCGTTATAAATTGAATTCATTATTATTATTATTATTATTATTATTATTATTATTATTATTAAGATATGAACTAAGAAATACGCTAAACTAAGGATACACTAAACACTAATAGTACAAAACAACAGCAGCACGAACATTAACATGACAAGTTATCGATTCAAACATGGCACTGATGTGTTCACTCAGCCCCAGCCTGAAAGACAAGTCAAGTCATTCTGTCATGATATGGATGAAAAGGTACGTGTCAATTTTTTTGTGTGATCATGAAGCTGTTTTTCTTTTACATTTTATACTTTTGTTGGATGTAACTGGAACCCTGTGTACACAATTTCGTTCCACCACACATGTGTTGAGAATGACAAATAAATGGAACTCTGAAGCTGTCCATTCAATATTTTGCCCTAATTTTATATTAATCAGGACTCAGCTGTATTTTTATAAGCGGTCCAAAATAAAATTTAAAATAAAATGTGAACATCGTTATATCAGTTTAAAGACAATCCCCACTCCCAACAGCAAAAGTGCGTAGCAGGAAAAACTATGGATAAAGAATTAATTTCATATTAAATTGTGATGTTTCTTTTAAAAATGTTGACTCTTAAAAGGCCCTGTGATGGACTGGAGACCTGTCCAGGGTGTCCCCCGCCTCTTGCACAATGACTGCTGGACATGGGCACCAGTGACCCTTGTGACCCAAAAAGGAAGAAGCGAGTTAACGGATGGATGAATCCAAAAAGAAGATTAAAAAAAATGACTTTGGCAACAAAATCAAGTATTTGCATCAAGATTGATACTGTCCATCTGTGGCTGTGTTTTTTATTAATAATGGTCAGTTTATTTAAAAAATCAGTCATTGTGGAGATGTTTACCCAGTTTATACATCCCCAGTTTGCTGCAGTTTAAGTTTTGTGTCATGTTTATCTCCTATCTTTCAGCCATTTTTGTTTAATGTTCATCCTGACTCTTTTTTAAATGACAGTATTTACACATTTGATATTAAAAAAAGAAAGAAATCCCTACATCCCACAGATGTGAGCAGACTAAAGAGAGACAGGGAGAGACATTCTTTTTTATCCAGAGCCATCATTCTAAACTGACATCATTAGTGCAGCACATCTGTATCATCTGTTCACTCCTCGGTTATACCATTTTGCTGTCAGCTGAGAAGTGAAAGCTTTAGGCTAAAATAAATAATTCAATTCACAGTGCATAATATGCTATCTTCTTTAGATTTAATAAATGCAGAGAGGAATTCTGCAGAGTCCCTTTGCTTATCACTCCTCCAACGTCTCCTATCTTCTCATTCCTCTCTGTTTCAGACACATTTGAGAAATCCCTCAAGATGCTGCGCCGAGATCGGTTTCCAAGTCACAGACACCAGGACTAAGAAAAGATCAGAGAAGGTCGCACAAAAACAATGAATTGTCAAAACGCCTTTGTTTTTAGCTTTATTAAAAATATGTTCCTTTAGTACATTTCCTTAAGTAATACTTAAGTACCCGGTAATGTTGTATTAGTATGTCTGTGAGGCTGAGATATTGTGCAGTTTTAAGACTTAAGACTTTCCTTTTTGATAAATTCTATAGTTAGGGTTGGCTTGTTATGCTGCTAGGCTTAGACTACTGGAGGACAAATTGACCTCATTTCCCTAAATGAGTTGTTAAAACTGAATACATTTCATATGAATTTATTTCTATCTTGTGTGATTCTCAACCTGCCATTGTGTATCTGTTCCTCCTTCCTGTTCCTCACAAACGTTGTCGGTCAAAGCAGATGGCTGCTTGTCCTGAGCCTGGTTCTGCTAAAGGTTTCTTCTTCATGAGAGGGTTTTTCCTTTCCACTGTCGCCTTCATGTTCGCTCAAGATGAGTCTGTGATGAAGTTAAACCCAAAGCAGTCTGCTCCTCACATAAATACAGGTAGTCCCCGACTTACGAGCGAGTTCCGTCCCTAGGGGGCGCTCGTATGTCAAAAATTCGTAAGTAGGATCACATAGTAAAAAAAAAAAATAATTTTTTTTTTTTTTTACTTTTTTTTTTTTTAATAAATGAATACATGTACAGTACTGGACAGTCACCAAGCACTTAGCCTATCCTAACACAGTTTTTAAAGATGAAGGAATAAGTTGAATTGTCTCCCTTTCACATAAAGGGAGCAAGCTCCCTATGGAGCCTGCAGGGAGGAGGGAGACAATTCAACTGACTCCTTCATCTTTAAAAACTGTGTTAGGATAGGCTAAGTGCTTGGTGACTGTACAGTACTGTACATTTATCTATTTATTAAAAATATACAGTATATATAGTATTTTTATTTTTTTATTGTTTTTTATTTATAAATAGATAAATGTACAGTACTGTACAGTCACCAAGCAATAGTGTATTTCTGACTGGATTTACAAGATAAAGGGAAGTTTGAACAGGAATAACTGAATAACTGAACAATGTGAAATTGATAATGATACAAAGATTCTTATAACGGCACAAATGTAATCCCTTCATATTTACGTTTTTAACTTAACTAATTTTCAAAGAATGAATATGAATCTAAGTATCGATGTTGCACTATTGCCAACAAAATCCCTTTATCAACTCAAATGAACCATAATGAAACTTATTGTTCAGAATTAAACACAGACTAAAAGAAAAGTGTTTAGAAAAAACATTTTGATCCATTCATTAACTTAAAAATAAAATATTCACATGATTACAATCAGTTTTAAATTTTAAAAGCCCGATGGTATCAGCTTCAACAGTGTTTAAAAGGTGACACTGCAGAATACTGGAGGTTTAAATATTTTAACATCAGCCAGGAGAAGAGTGAGGTGGAAGGTTGATACAACTCACTGAAGAGATGCTCATTGCAGACAGTAGCTAATTTAACCTGAATGCTAAAGATAGAGGGAGTGAGACAAAAAAAAAGATGAGGGAGGGAGGAAGAAGGCTCAGTGCCCTGAAGATTGTGAAGAAAATAAATATGTCTCTGTAGAGAAGTAGATTTTAAGAAATGTTAGGTGATAGACTGATATGCTTCACTGACAGAAAACTTTACTTTATGGAGATGGGAGCAAGGAGTTTGGTGATGAGGGAGCTCATCTTGAAGTGAAACCATGTAAATCTGAGACTGAAGGGCTGAAATAAAATCTTTATGATGATGAGTATCCATCCTGCTGAAGCATCACAAAGAAAGCTTTTGGCTTCAGAGGAATGGTTCTTTTTTTTGTCACCAATAAATCTTTAAAAGAAGAGAAAATGAAAGCAGTACTTTACATTTTTTAAACTATATCTATAATCCTGATGCAAACAAACTGCAACTTATTGTGTGGCACTGTATAAAATAATTAAAGTGTTCAAAGTGAGCTCATAAAACCATTGTGATGTTTACACAGGTCAGCTGGCAGGATCTACAGAGAAGGTTCTATCATTAAACCTAGAACATTCAAAAGGTGTTGGAAAAATGTTCTCCAAGCCGACTATCATCAGCTCAAGGCTAACAGCTTCCAGACATTAATATGAATAAAAAAAATAAAAATTAACACTCTATAATCACAGAAAATGCATTGTTTGTTTTATGGTTCATATATGATGTTTGTTAAATCTTGTTTGAGCTTCATTTGATCTATTTAATACATTATAAAATGTGTTTTATGGGACATTTAATGCAATAAAAGCCAAAACAAATTAACTTTTCAGAGCTGTGTTAAATTTAGAGGTGACTAATTTAATCTTGAGCCAAACGTTTTTATTCCATTTTTTTATTCTCAGTTTTTTTTTTTTTACATTCTTCGTGTTCTGGTGTAGAGGCAGGGCAGCCGACTTGGGACCCGAAAGACCCAGGTTCGAACCCCGGCCACTGCACACCTTGGGGTGTCTATGAGTGCACACCTATTTCCCCAGCTCCCCGGGCGCTTTCTATGGCTGCTCACTGCACCACCTGGTGGTGGTTGGGTTAAATGCAGAGACAAATTTTGTCTTGTATGGGAAACATACACAGATGACAAAAATGTGACATTTATTTATTTTATTTATTCTTCAGCTATACTTCAGATCCAAATGACTGAGCTATACCAAAAGTGGTATACAGTCTTTCTTCACCCACTTCTTTCTTCAACCTTTATTTATACAGGTTAGTCTCACTGAGCCTCGATGACTCTTTTACAGGAGAGACATGATTTAAACAAACAACACAGATGACTGACAACGATATACAATCACATAAAAAGCATATAAAATGAAAAGTAAATAGAAGAAATGCAATAAAAATGAAACTTTAACAGCAGGCTGTAAGCGATGCAGAAAACAAAAAACAGGAACATGTCTGCATTGGTTTTTCCCAAGAACTTAGCAGTTGTTTGAAGTCTCTTAGAGAGGTCATGGTCGAGAGCTTCAGATCTTTTTGCAAGGTGTTCCAAGAAACAGGAGCAGAGTAGAAGAAGGCTCTTTGGCCTAGTTCAGTCCGGACTGAGGGAAGACTGCATGTAGAGCGCACGCTGTAGCTGCACTCACACAGACACATGTAGGAGGAGATGTATGAAGACAGCAGACCCAAGAAGTGATTTAAAGATGAAAATGTACCAGTGAGAGAATCTGTGTGAAGTTAATGATGTCCAGTTAACCAGTGAATACAGGGTGCAGTGGTGGGTACGGTAGTTACAGCCAGTTATGAATCTTAGTGCACCGAGACAGACAGTGTCCAACATATGCAAGGAGCTTGTAGGAGCATTCATGTAGAGAATGTCACCGTAGTCAGTGGAGGGAAGGAAAGTCACAGTTACAAGGTGTTTCCTAGCATTCAGAGTTAGACAGGATCAATTTCTGAAAAAAGAAACCCAATTAAACTTTCAGTTTCTTTACCGAGTTTTCCAGATGAGGCTTAAAAAATATGCTAAATGACCAAGATACCCAAGTATTTATAGAATCAACTAACTCTATGGACACCATTCCTTTTTTGTATTCTACATCGCCTTATAATCTAGCTAGCTGTTTTTTATTGTTTTTATTTTTAAAGCTCCTTTGATGAGGAGCGAAACGTCTTCTGTTACAAATAAAGTCCAGTTGTTTTTGTATTGAACGTTTTTTTTTTTTTGTTACATTTCCTTATGATTGTCCTTTTGGTTGCCATTTTATTTTAACTTGTTAAAAAAATGTGTATGCTTCTTTTATGATTGTCTATTGTTGTCGTTGTTGTCATCACTCTTTGTGAAAATTCAGGTGTCTCTTGTAAATGAGTCCCCGAGGCTCAATGGGATGAACATGTATAAATAAAGGTTGAATGAATGAATGAATGTGAAGATAAAATAGAAGGAATAACTGCTGGTACAAACTTCTTGTTTGAAAACAACATACCTTTGGTTTTATCAGCATTTAGTACAAGTTTGAGATGGAACAATTACATTACAATTCTTTACATTGTTTAACAACTAGACTTAATACAAGGTTGATACAACTCTTATTTTTAATCTCTCAGCTTGGTTCTGCTGTGAAGCCTCTCTTTGTGACAGATGGGACTGCAGCTCAGTGGAAGTCATTTATTCACTTGCTGTTGAAAGAAGCCAAAGCAAACTTGACATTATAACACTGTTGGATCTCTCCGCAGCTAAAAAGCAGACAACATTTGCAGAGCATTTATCTGGTTAGTTAGTAGCGAAGCAGTGCTTTGAGATAGTGCTGCTTTAAAAGCTTCATTTGAAGGTGAATGTGCCCCTTTGTTTCAAAAGTCTGCTTCGTCTGAAATTAATGCTGCAGCTCACTGGGAGGAGGTAAATGAGTGTTTGTGCATTCGTCGTACTGCTGATATTTAATGTGACTGTTTAAATGAATAAAAAAACAATATGAAATGTCACAAATATTTACGGGGGAAAAAAAACCCATAAGGATAATAAAGATGCCAAATCTCTTCTGTAGTTCTACAACATGTGGCAAAATAAATCACAACTCGTATGTTCATGTCTTTGCAGACAGCAGATGTAGAACATTACAAGAATAATTTAATCACATACCTTCCAGATGGTTTGAGCTTCATTATGGGTAAATAATAAATCACTTTCTTCTCACCTCCATCCATCAAAGTAGATAATTTATATTTACATGGCTTTTGGCAAAACATTAGTTTCTTAATTACGTTTGCATTTTGACTCATTACAATCCTATTTTAAAGAAAGTGAAAAACACCACAACACTGATGAACCCCTGAGATTTAATCACTCTTTATATTCAGAGTATGTTGCTTTGCACATACAAATGCACACGTAACAGGCATGTTTGTGCTGCTGAGTGTTTAAAGTGATGACAACTACAACTACAACTATGACAAATACTTATTTGTCATAGTCATATTTGCCGAGATGGTGTAGAGGCAGGGCAGCCGGCTCAGGACCGGAAGGTCCGGGGTTCGATCCCCGGTCACTGCATACCTCGTTGTGCCCCTGGGCAAGACACTTAACCCCGAGTTGCTCCCAGTAGGACTGGCAGCGCCTTGCATGGCAGCCTACCGCTACCGATGTATGAATGTGTGTATGAATGGGTGGATGGCTGGTACTGTGAAGCGCTTTGGGGCCCCTCATAGGGGGTTGGAAAGCGCTATATAAGTAAGTTCCATTTACCATTTACTTATTCATCCTACTTTCACTGTTTTTTTTTCTTCCATTCAACCTTTATTTATACAGGTTAATCCCATTGAGTCTAGGGGACACATTTACAAGTGAGACCTGAAAGAGTGATGACAACAAATACAACAATAGACAGTCATAAAAAAATGCATACAAATCGAGTTTTTTTTTAACGTGAAAATAAAATTGTATTTAAAAGAAAATGTAACCCCCCAAAATAAACCCAGCTAGATTATAAGGCGGTGTGGAAAACTAAAAATAGGAACGTCTGCATTGGTTCTTGCTTAACTTAAAGACCGTGTAAAGTAAAATTAAATTTGTGTTTTGAGTTTGTCACACGGCATAAATATGTGTTATTAATCACCCATATAAATCTGACTGATTAAAAACATTGTTTACCTTATAAAATTAAGTCTCAAATATAAGGAAAAAACATGATTTTCCCAGGGTCTGGAACGGTGGGGGCGTGTCAGCGCGTGGGCGTGGTTTCAGCGCAGTTCTGCAGCTCAGAGCAAGTAGGAGGACCCTCTCGCTCAGAGCTGAACTGTGTGTGGAGGAGGAAGACAGGTTCATCAGTAAACCTGCTCTGTTTGCTCCTTTTTCCAAGAGTTACGCTGTTTTTAGTGCACAAACAACTCTGGTTTTATTTTAAAAGTTGAGGACACAACTATAATTCATAACTCCGCTGTTATGTGTTTAGAAGATGAGCGGACTCGCGCGGCTGCACCCGGTCCGACCCGACACATCGCATGCGGGGGCTGTGTTGGTGATTAAAATAAAGAGTAATCACGTTGATAACTAAGTATGCAATGGACCTGTCGCATTTTCTTAGCAAAAAAGGAGCTTGTGAACTTGTAGGGCACAGGCTTAGCAATAAAAAAAAAGAAAGAAAGAAAAGAAACAGGAAAGGCGGCGGCGGTGTCCGGAGGCTGAGGAGGGAGACGGTCAGTAGCAGGTGCCCTGACCATTAAAACATCCAGGGAAGATGCAGGAACGAGGCATAATTGATTAGCTAGCTAACAATGAACAAAATATCTATGCTATTGCTATCTGATGCTATCTGCGACTCGCGAGTGAACGGCTCCACCCATGCGAAGAACAATTTATATGACTGGAGCAGCAGGGGGTAGGGCTATACTAATGAGGACCGCGTGACGAAACGCGGTCCCGTTTAAAACACGCCTAAAAAATCCTGAAACACACATATCTTTATACACAGTTTCATGTATAACTCCAAAATTAATTGAGCTACAATTTTGAAACTTTTTACTCATTTACAACATTACAATTATCACATTTATAATGTTTATTTAAGAAAATGTTGAAATTCACTTTACACGGTCTTTAACAGATGTTTAAAGTCACTTAGAGAGGTCAAGGTCGAGAGCTTCAGATATTTTTGCAAGATATTCCAGGAAACAGGAGTGGCGTAGGAGAAGGTCCTTTTGCCTAGTTCAGTCCTCACTGAGGGAACACTGCATGTAATAATGTTCCAAGAGTGCACACTGTAGTTGCACCCACGCAGAGACATGTAGGAGGAGATGTATGAAGACAACAGACCAAGAAATTATTTAAAGATGAAAATGTACCAGTGAAAGAGTCTGCATGAAGTTAATGATGATTAGAAAACCCGTGAATACAGGGTGCAGTGGTGGGTCTTGTTACAGCCAGTTATGAATCTTAGCGCACCGTGACACACAGCGTCCAACATCTGCGGATGTTTGTAGGAGCGTTCATGTAAATAATGTCACCGTAGTCAATGGAGGGAAGGAAAGTCACAGTTACAAGGCATTTCCTAGCATTCAGAGTTAGACAGGATCAATTTCTGAAAAGAAATCCAGTTTAACTTTCAATTTCCTTACTAGGTTTTCCACGTGGGGCTTAAGAGAGATGCAATTTGACCGAAATACCCAAATATTTATAGGAATCGACAAACTCAATAGGGACACCATTTGAGGATTAAATCAGAGGAACAACTGGGACCGACTTCCTGATTGAAAAAAGCATCCCTTTGGTTTTATCAGCATTTAGGACAAGTTTGAGATGGAACAAATCTGACTGGATGATGTCAAAGGTGGATTGCAAAAGCTGGAAACAACTGGGACCGACTTCCTGATTGAAAAAAGCATCCCTTTGGTTTTATCAGCATTTAGGACAAGTTTGAGATGGAACAAATCTGACTGGATGATGTCAAAGGTGGATTGCAAAAGCTGGAAAGCCTTAACAACTGTTTTAGCTCGACAATAAACTGTGCCATCAGCATAGAAATGTAAAGATGCATCAGGGATGATCTGACCTGCATTACCTATGTAGATTGTAAAGAGGGTGGGTCCAAGACTGAGCATTGTGGTACACCTTTGATGACTGTTAAATAACCGGAGGAAGTACCATTATGTTGATCACACTGCCTCAGATCTGAAAGATAGTTAGAGAACAATATATTCTAGCATGTTTTTGTTTACTATGCTCATTTTGGACCTTGTAATTATTATACCTCTTTTTCACTTCTTGGTACCGTACTTTTCGGTGTATAAGTCGCTGTTTTTTTACTAATTTGCATGTCCTGCGGCTTATATGCCGAAGCGTCATATTTATGGATTTTTTCCCATATTTTTAGACCCAGTTTTGACTCGGAAATGACCGTTTTTCATTTTGTAAAAAAAAATGGTGCAGTACCACTTCTGTCCGATAGGGGGACACTTCCAGAGAGTACACCAACCGTTTCTAGCTCATGTGTCCGAAAAAAGCCTCCTCTGCTCGGACTGACTCTGCCGCTGCCCGGCCTCCTGCTCTGGAGGTAGCTACTATTAGCTGTGTT